>JAVTVY010040596.1:0-19688 GCA_036873755.1 Hanleya hanleyi | reverse complement strand
AGCACGGTGGTTATCTGGTCTGTATCCATGTTAGGTGGGGAAGTCACACAGCACGTTGCGCGCCTTGTCCACTTGAATGATGTTGTCAAACTCGGCGTAGCAGATCACATTGACGGTGCTCCGGAGGGCTCGTTGAAAGTGGATTTCCAACCGTAAATTGCCTTGCTTGGCCAGGGCCAGCTGATGGTCGTTCTCTAAGGTGGGTGTCAGATCGAAACAAAACAACGTGTATCCGTTCCCGTAGTCCGCCCGACTGATGAAATTCCCTTCGTCCTGGTTTATTTGACCGGTGGCTGTAAACAGGCTCTGATAGGCTCGAATGAAATTCGCGCGCCCAAAGTTCGGGGTTAAGGCCGTGGCTGGCACCTGTTGTCCATCCGCATGCAGGGCCACAAAATTGATGCCGAAATGTTTAAAGTCAAACGGATTCTCTGGGTAGGCTCCACTGAAACTGGTATTTTCCACACAGGCCAGGATCAATCGCTTGGGTAGTTCCCCCAGGAACAGGTTGTCTTTGTTGGCGCTCATATTTCCAGCAGACACAGAGAACACTTTGGTTTGCACACGTCTGATAGGGTACTGGGCTGGTTTTGTTTCCAAGGCTTTCATGTGTCCCAATTGAACGGCTGGATTCGGTTTCACTTTTCGGACATACAGGACTGCGTCTTCGATGATAATCTTATAGTCAGCTGTATGCGCCTCTACGTTAGTGGCCATCAAGGCGAAGGTCGGAGGCGCCCGTATCAGTCGGATTTTGATGGGGATCTTGTTCAAGAGGTATCGGTCTGCATGAACATGTCTGCGTGCAGTCGACCCATCATATCCACCGAGACGCCGTTCGCGGTCAAAGCCTCCCGTTTGCTATATCCCGTAGTGTCGTTCTCTGCGCCCATGTGCTCGGCTTTGTCCTGGTAGAATAAAGCGGCTGTCAGTTGAGATTTTTTAGCCTCTCGTCCATGCGATAACAGCGTCTCGATGTAGGCTCGATAGGGGTACGTGTTGGTCGAGTCACTGATGAGTTTGTCGCTGAGAAATATATCCACCTGTTGAAACATCGAGTGCAGCCAGAGATTCGTCGGGCCCACCGTTGCTTGGTCGGCGATTCTGGTGCCATCTCCATTGACGATCTTGGCTTTCACATACAAGTATGTATGGGCTAAATCCACATAGGCCGTATCCGCATTACTGATGGAAAACTCGATGGGCCCTGTTGCGTTGATGCTGGACAGCGGGAGATGCTCCACCCATAATCCTAGTTCGGCACTGGTCTGTGTGGGCGGGACGGTCCACAAATCAAATTCACTGTTGGTGGAGGGGCAGGACTCGGCGTGGATCAAGGACATGTTTAAGAAAAGATATCCCGGGTCTTCGATGTGCATCGTCGCTGGGTCGGTCGTCGACTGGTGCGTGGTCTCGGTGGGGCAGGTCTTTTATTCCCTACGGTGCGTTGTGCTTTGGCCACCAAGACGCCTCCCGCTTCTTTGGCCCGCCGTTTCAAGGCTTCTTTGGGTGCCGTACCCCCCAAGACATCACCGGCTACTTGCAGTCCACTGCGTACCGCTTCTTTACCCATTGCTTTCACCCCACGCGTCACCAAGGGCAGGAACGTTTTGACGATGCTCCTCATATGTTCCCCAGTCCATGTCCTGCTGGGGCTGCAAAATTCGCTAAAGACTGGATTTTCACCCCCGGCCTGTTGGGCATAATAGTCCGGTATAGCTGTGTGCATCGCGCACTCGTAAGGTACTTTCATGCGAAGTGGAGCAATGTGCTTGTCGAAAATGAAGTGTCAGCACCACTTTTCCCTCGTTCGAATGCCACCGGTCGTCCCGTGTCATCTCATCCAACGATAGTGTTGATGTCGGTTTGTCGTACGGGTAGGTAGAGCATGTGGGTGAAACTGTGGGTGACTTGATCTCCATACGTCTTTTTAATGGGCACCATCCGTAACAGAGGTGTGTTGATATCGCCCACGATGTGGTTGTCCACCACGTCCGAGTAGACGTAGAGTCCGTACATACCTGACTTCATATCCATCGGGATGTCGCCTTGGTGGGCGGTGGGACCAGCGAACGTCCGTAGATCGAAACCCAGCATTTGCTGTAGGATAGGACTCAGTACGACACTCGCGTTGGCGGTGACGATAAGCCGTGCCTTGTCGTTGTGTGCGTTGTAATCGAAGTCCACGTGATTCTTGAAGGGATAGGTTTTGATGGGTTTTGAAGTATTCGTGACCTCCCGTAGAGCCTTATAATGCAACAGTCTTGACAGCCCACCCATGAACTCCTTGGGAGTATCGTATTGGCCTTCGGGGAGGGTGAGTCGGGTGTCTTTTCCTTCGTAGGTCACCCCGTACCACACTTCATTGGCTCGCACGTTGTACCACGAGTAAGGGTATTGGATATCCACGAGGCCACATTCCCATCGTCCAGGTAAATGCAACGGTTGCGGTAACTGGGTCACGTACTTGGCCATGCACGGTGTTGTCAGGAAACACATCCAGCGAACTGTTACTGGGTAGGGTGAGGTAAAACATGGCGACTGAGCTGTCTTGCTGCTGCTGTTGGTTTTAATAGGTGTTCCAGGCCTTGGGCGGTTGTGCCCGGCGTCGTGTTCGTCGCGTTGACTTGCTACGTGTCACGGCTCTGGAGATGTGGGGTGTCCTGATCAAGGGTGGTTTTTTAAAGGTTTGAAAAGAAGGTGCCCGTTGTGGTGGTGGAGTTTTGGGGGGTGACTCCGGTTCCCATTCGGATTCCCAAGGTTGTGGAATCTGTCGTGGTGCACGACTCGGCGATTGCTGGGTTTGCTACATAAAGGCCCAGCGGTGGGGGTTCCCACCAATTCCTGTGGTACATGCATGTCTTTCAAGCCTTGAGCGAAGACCTCCCATCCTCGAGGATCCGTGTGCGATCTGCGTTGACGCATCAGGTCATTCACTAAATCCGTCATGTGGGTGCCGGGGACCACCTGATTCTGCACCAGGAGTTCGCCTTTATCATTCCAAGTCATGTTAGGATTCTGTTTCATCCGTTGTAATACCAGGCCAGCTTGTTTCTCGAACGATGCAGGTACACTCTTCAGCACTTCGTCTTCCACCCACTGTGGGGCTGTGGGTGGTACCCCTGGTAATGGCGGCTGTTGGAGCGGTGCTGAGGTCGGCGGTGTGTCACGTGGTGGTGGTGGGGTAGAGAGGGTTTTGTATTGGTCCGTGAACGTCATGTACCGTTGAAGCGTCTCATTGTACCGTTGTACTTTCTCACTGTCGCTTAACCCCGGTCTCTGTAAGATCTGTTGCATCTCTCCATCGAGGGTGTTTATGGTCTTCACCGTAGGTGGGACAGGGTAGGGCGATTAGGGTTTTAATGATCCGGTTCGATTTGAGGACCATTTTTTTCGTGTGGTTCATTGTCGGCCGAAGAGTCCACCCAATACTGGACCCAACACGGAAGCGGCCAATGGTGCTAAGATGGCCCCGAGAAAGCCGCCTTTCTGTAACACCTTTTTCTTTTGTGTTTGTGGGACCCGCTTATGGACTAGGGTTCGGAGACCTGTCTTATGCTTGGCTAACTTGGTCTTCTGAGCCGGAGTGAGTGGTACGTTGCCTTTTAACAGATTGTACCCGATCTCGCACAGACAGCGTACAAGGTCAGGGTCCGCACCGCGTACAATGGTTCGGACCAACTCGGGTGGGGCCGTCTTCAACACACGGAGCGTGGGAGCGTGCTTCCGTACTCGCGCAGACATCATGTACAACTAATGCCAGAACCCACAACTCTGCCCTTTTTATCCACCTCAGAGAACAGAGACAAAGTCAGCCATGCTGTGGTATTCATTCTTTTTATTATCCCCATCATCAAACACACACTCCAGCTGGGGGAGCCCCTGTGGGTGTGTTTACATTATTTTGCATGTACACGTGGTGGGCCTCTACGGGAAAGATGCCGGTCCGTAGTCGAAGGTGGTCGGGGGTGGCTTGCTTGAGGTCGAAGAGCATATACCCGTGCTGAGGGGTTGTGGCATCTTTGAAGGCTTCCAACGCAAACGGTGTGCGACCGGGATACATCTGTCTCGCCAGGTGCAGCAGTTGAATGGTATCTCTCGGGTTTTTGAAGACCACCAGGTAGTGGGCATTTAAGCTGATGTTCCGATGTTCTTTGTTTTTACTGAACAGATTCTGCACAATGTATATGATGCTGAGCCGTCGATGGTGGCTGCCTTTGATAAAGAGTTGGGTGACCCGCGCATCCGTCTCCGCCATGAGATCATCCAGAACTACCAAGGTGTCGGGTTCCAAATCGGCCAGGTTGGGTAGGCCTTCCACGAACGTGATGTGGGGCATTGCTGCATACGCTGCCTGCCATTCTCCGTAACACCACAAGACTCGGGCAATGGGTGGGGTGATCATGCTGTCGGCGTGTTGAAGGAGCTTCCTGACGAAGTGCGTTTTGCCGGAGCCCGTCGGCCCTGCGATGACGCAAGTGAAGGGATGCTGCCACCGAGGGTCCATGGTTTGAGGTGTATGCGCTGTCGTGGTAACCCGCTCTTGTAAATTTGGTACGAGTGAACTGGAGTGGTGGTGGGTACAACGTCGGTCGTCGTTGTCTGTACACTGTCAGGGATGATGATGGTGGTGGTGGGTACAACGTGGGTCGTCGTTGTCTGTTCACTGTGAGGGATGAAATCTGGTGGGTCTTCAGACGTAGTGGGTGTACTTGGTGTAGATGTGGAGCTTGGTGTGGAGCTCGATGGGGCTTGTACACGGGGTGTGGTGGCGACTGGGCTCGATACGGGGTTGACTGGTGCTATCTGTAGACTGCTTTCACTGATGGCTGGTGTTCTCAGTTGGTTAAGTAGCGTGCTGAAATAGGCTACGTCGTAAAACACACCTCCGTACAACACACTCAGCAGGGTTAGCACTATTACCACAAAGCCCACTTGCGCTTTGCGCGTTTTGGGAGACGCTGTGTTCAGAGGCAGCTGCTGTTTGTCCATAGCACCGTGGTCGAACGTGGAATGAAGGATGACGGCAGTGGTGTCTGGCTTTATAGTCGTTTCACCTGGTTGGCAGCGACCCAGGAATTGAAGGAACTGGGCCAGCCTTGCCATTTGACGAAATGAAACAGTTTGCCACGTCGACGTTCCGTTTTCAAAATCTGCTCCACCGTGTAGTAGTTTTGCTTTGTTTTTACGACAGGCTGTAATTCCGTCTCGTAAAACGTCCCTAGCAACGGTTCCCCTTGAAGATCTTCCAGTTCATAGACTCGCTGCTGTTGGGGTAGGCGCCGTTTAATCAGGAAGTGCTCATCGCTCCAGTTGGGCAAATAACTTTTCTCGAACTTGCCCTTGACTTTACTGATCCGTACAGGGTCCCCGACCTTGTACACCGCCTTCGTCGTTCGCTGCGATGGCCTGGGGTACAAGACACGCCGGACTTGGGCTTCATTGCGTTGGGTCACGGTAATGGGGCTCTCTCTATACTCCGATGATAGGCTCGATTGTAACCACTCACAAGTTTCGGGAGAACATCGATGTACCGCCTTGTATTCTTATAGGTGAAATATTTATACATGCGGCCTTTGAATGTCCTGTTGAACCTTTCCACCACGGAAGCCTTGGTCTCGTTGTAGGTATGGAAGAAAAACACCTTCTGGGCTTTCAGAAATTGTTGGAACGCTATGTTGAGGAATTCCGTGCCTTCGTCGGTTTGCAAATACAAAGGTTTGCGCCCGGTCTTGAAGATGTCTTTGAACGCCGCTATGAGATTCGCCCCCGTTTTCGTCCGGATGGGTACCGCCCACGCATACTTGGATAGGATATCGATGCACGTCAAGATATACCGATTCCTATCGTTGTGTTTGGCAAAGGCGCTCATATCGACCAAATCCGCTTGCCACAGGGCATCTATTCCTCCCACGATGACCCGGTTCCGTAGAAAATGGCGACGGACAGATCGATGTAAGGTATAGGTGTCTTGTTTTCTTAACCAATCTCGGACTTGAGCACGTTGTATCCCCTGGGGTTTGGCCGCTCGATAGAGAGCCGACAATGCACTATAGGCCGCCGGACTGTCGGGACTGTCGGGACTGTAGTATGAGTTATCCAACACCTTCTCCCAGCGCTTCATGGTGACAAATGATGATGGACCCTGGCTCTATCGTTTATTGATAACGGGTATACCTTGGGCCGGAGTTTCTTTCTGATTTTCTTCGTTGGCTTCCACAGTGTCCATGGTAAATGACCAGCCCAACTCGTCTGATGACCGCTTGATAAGCACTTGATCCACATCTACCACGGCATCTTCCAATGCAGACCATAGATCAGGGTGAAGGGTAAAATGCACTGTACCCCCATCTAGCCGAGCCAATTGAGCAAAGAAAGGGCCGCGTCGGATGTACACATCGTGACACAAGTGAATGAGATCGCCGTCCAGTTCACCAGACAACACCCGTTTGAATTTGGTCCAGCCCTCCCGGGACAGACGAATGTGAGCCGGGCACGGTTGTGTAAGGTCCGCATCACAGATGTCTCCCACCTCCTCCATGATATCGACCTTATCCGCATACACGTGCAGGAAAACCTCGGGGGTTAAGCTGAGATACGCCAGTATTATATGCTCCGTCATGGTCAGTACGTGAATGGTACCAGATTTGACTGTCTCTCGTATTTATAGGGAGAACCCCGTGAGATCAAAGGATCGGCTGGTCATGTCACTGGGCTGACTGAGTCTAGCCGGATAATCAATGGCATCATCGTCTGGTTCATGGCTAGACATTTGTTCATTGGGTTCTGCCGCCGCTTCTCTCAGGGCACGAGCCCACTCCAACTCGTCTGATGACCGCTCGTCCGGTGTAAACAGCTGGTCCACGATAGGCACCACTTTCTCGAAGGCTGTCCACAGATCGGGGTCTAGGGTGAAAGCCTCGCGTAGGGTCTTGGTAGCGGCCCAGGCGTGGGAAGAAGGGTCCACGGTGTACGTAGATGGCATTGTCTATGTGGATGAGGTGTCCGTCGAGCTCGCCGCTCAACACCCGTTTAAATTTGGCCCAGCCGTCACGGTGTAGCGTAACCGTATTCGATACGGTCTCAGCGGGCGACCAGCAAACATCTCCACGGTCTTCCACGATGGTGACTTTATCTTCATAGACGTGTAACCCCACCCGGGGTGTAAGGGGAAGGATGGCTCGTAGAACAGGTGACATGCTTGACCCAATGACGATCGTTGAATGACGCACACTGTGTCTGACCCTCGTATATATAGTCAGGTGCCCCTGTCAATGCCACAGCGCCAGGGTCAATAGGGCACAGACCATGACTAGGCCAACCAACCGTCACTGATTCCGGCGTGAGCGCTCGTGGTCCATAGCCCGAGCATCAAGGATGGCTGTCATAGTCCAGTAGTGGTGAGTGATGGCACACCTCTCCATCGAGTGCATTCTGTCGAGGACCGCTTCTGTGAACTCGTTCAGAATCTGGCGTCGCCCCTCGTTGTCATCCCCATCTGCAAACATGGACCGGACCACTGCTCGGTAATCCGTGAGTGAATTAACTACGGTGGCATGCTGTAAAATGCGAGTCGCATAGGGCTGGATCTCCGTCATGGCTCTGCAACCGTAGGAATGAAGGTGTGGGATCCAGAGAGATGGGTTTTATAGACCATGTCACACATGCGCGCCTAGATGTAGCTCTACGGGTGTAGTCCGTGATACGTACTATTCTGATGGGTTATGTGGCTCCTATAGAGATAGTACCTTATCGACAATGGGGACTACTTGTTCCAAAGCCGTCCATAGATCGGGGTCCAGGGTAAAACCACCGTCGTTCAGACAGAGGAGTCGAGCGAAAAAGGGACCGCAGAAAATGTAGACGTCGTCACACAGGTGAATGCTATCACCGTGCAGGTCACCCAACAACACCCGTTTCAAGGTAGTCCATCCTTCCGGTGACAAAGAGACGTGCGCTTTGGGTTCAGTCGTACACCAACACCTAAGTCCGCTATCGATGAGGTCCACTCGTTTGGGGTACAACAATAGGGTGCAGCCAGGTGTAAGCCTCCGGGTAGCCACAGTCCCTTCTTTCACCTCGGGGTGTAGTAAGTCATCCACCTCGGGGAGTACATCTTTCAGTGCCATCCATAAGGGTGGACAGAGTGTGATAACTTATAAAACAGGGCTATTCCACCAAGCGCCTCCACTCAAAGTTTCTCAAATTTGGCGATACATATCGCATGCTGATAGCAAAATACGAACGTAGCGTGCAAGATCTATGGGGCTACGTTTCGTAACATGTGTCTAATTCCGCTTAACCCGGGGCTAGGGGCCGTATGAGCCCATGTACTTCAAGATCCTCATGGTACTCATATGAACAGTCACAATCAAAGTGTGACTGAGGTACATCATTTTTAGATGACGACTCTATAACGAATATTATGGATTAAGAATACTGATCAGCGATACGGATTTGATATTTTGGAACATCATGATGTCTTGCCGGCATCATTGAAAACTGTTGACCGCTTCTCTCTTGCAGGAAACAAGCCTATGTTTATGTATACTTTTGTCTTTTTGAATTTGGTGCTAATACTGTTATATGGAAATGGAATAGGTCTTTGGATTATGGACGCGGATATTCTCTAATGGACGACGGCTGGATTATGAATGACGGACTAGACGCTTGTAATAGGTACCTCCACTGTTCCAACCGGGGAAAAAGGGAATCCTCTCCAGCAGTGCGTATGTGCACACCGACTTCCACGTGCATGAAATCCCTTTCGGGCTCTTTTCCCTGTAACAATCGTGTCAATAGAGTCCAGCCTGATAGCGATAACAAAATCTTCACCTTTTGCGGTGCGTCTTGGACCAGCTCCAGGTGATCGTCATTGACGATGAGGTAGACGTCGGACGTCAGTTGGAATTACAAGCGTCTAGTCCGTCATTTCATAATCCAGCCGTCGTCCATTAGAGAATATCCGCGTCCATAATCCAAAGACCTATTCCATTTTCCATATAACAGTATTAGCACCAAATTCAAAAAGACAATCATAGTATACAAAAACATAGGCTTGTTTCCTGCAAGAGAGAAGCGGTCAACAGTTTTCAATGATGCCGGCAAGACATCATGATGTTCCAAAAATATCAAATCCGTATCGCTGATAACGCAAGCTCTGTTCCGCTCGCTGCCATGGTGGAGAATGTAAAGGGAACGGTTAGAGAGGTGGCTTTATAGTGTACCTGTTGGGTAGGGTTTTATACACCGTGCGTGGCACTTGTTATACTCGCTTGCGCCATACGGTCAATAAGGTTAGAAATGCGCTTTTTTCTACTACGCCCTGTGACGGCCCTTCATGAAAGTCCGTGATTGTTCGGTAGTGTAATGTTATTTTGTATAGGATTTCATTTAACATGAGATTTCACTAGTCAAAGCTTAAGCACAAAATAAGGATAAATAGGCCAATGAATGCAGCAATGCCCTAAATATTCCCACTTTTATACACCTACATAGAAGAATCCGGATGTAGGCGCGGACGTAGGCGAAAGCATCCCAGTACCCGGATGTAGGCGCAGACGTGAGCGAAATTCTAGTACCCGTCCATTGGTTCTTTTATCGATCGCTCATTGGTTCTTTTTCTCGACCGCTGATTGGTCCAAATGGAACTGCCCATCCTTCCCAGGTTAATTTACAATCCCTTTTTTTGGGTTCAAGCTCTGTATATCGATGCCGCAACATTGTTGCCGAAAGGGAGACCTTTTGACCTGGATGTGACCTTTTGACCCGACATTCATCCGCGCACTTCCGGATAACCCGCGCGCGCGCGCTGCGGCCGGAGAATCCGCGCGCGCGCGCGCTGGGGGGCCGGGCCGGGAAAAACCCCGGAGGCTGAACATCCGGACGTCTAAGGAAAAATTGGAACTCTTCTGGGTTCGAAGGTGAAACCCGGAAGTGACGTCACAACCCACGTGACCTGCGCAGCAGAATGGAAACGACACCCTAGTCTAGCCCCCTCACATAGGCTTCACATGGATACCTCACTCGATCCCATCGGCCCACTAGTGGCCCACCTAGACCCCAAAACGTCTATTTCCATACCTTTTGTCCACTGCGCATGCGCAGAGTGACGATATTTCAACCCCGCACTCACCCCATCAGATGCCCCCTCACATAGGCTTCACATTGATACCTCACTCGATCCAATCGGCCCACTAGTGGCTCCCCTAGATCCCAAAACGTCTATTTCCATACACTTTGTCTATTGCGCATGCGCAGAATGACGATATTCCTA
This sequence comes from Hanleya hanleyi, assembly GCA_036873755.1. Taxonomy (NCBI): domain Eukaryota; kingdom Metazoa; phylum Mollusca; class Polyplacophora; order Lepidopleurida; family Hanleyidae; genus Hanleya; species Hanleya hanleyi. The sequence goes on along the minus strand of JAVTVY010040596.1, from coordinate 9,412 downwards.
CCCCACATCCATCCCATCGGTTGCCCCCTCACATAGGCTTCACATTGATACCTCACTCGACCCCATCGGACCATTAGTGGCCCACCTAGATCCCAAAACGTCCACCCCGTATGGACCTATACACCCATAGCCATGCAGTATAGGCCTATGGGCCTACCCAGGCCTCGGTGACTTTTTCCAAAAATTTCACCGTTTCGCTCCGGGACCCTTCCCATCGTGTTCTAAATGACGAGACGTGAAAAACAAATCCAAGCAACCCATATCACAATGAACGTGTGTACATTTTCCAGGTTGAACCTATACCCCCCATAGCCAGCCTATAGGCCTATATACAGACCTCGGTGACTTTTTCCCAAAATTTCACCGATTCGCTCCGGGACCCCTCCCATTGTCATTTTCTTGGCGAGACGAGAAAAACGCGACCCACAACACCCCCCCAAAAAAAATTGACCATCCCCATACCCCATACAGGCATTTCCCCTTATATTGTATAATACAGACCCCTAATGTAGGGGTAAAGTCCGTGTTCCGCTTTTTATAGTTTCGGGAAAAAATCCTAATTTTAGATGCACCCACCCCATTGACTTGATAGGCAGGTCCCGATAAGCCCGGAGACCGATATTAGCCCTTTTGGCTAGAGTTGATAGGGGTTTTCCCCTATTTTAGGGGTAAAGTCCGTGTTCCGCTTTTTATAGTTTCGGGAAAAAATCCTAATTTTACATGCACCCACCCCATTGACTTGATAGGCAGGTCCCGATAAGCCCGGGGACCGATATTAGCCCTTTTGGCTAGGGTTGATAGGGGTTTTCCCCTATTTTAGGGTAAAGTCCGTGTTCCGCTTTTTATAGTTTCGGGAAAAAATCCTAATTTTACATGCACCCACCCATGACTGGATGCCCCTTCACGAATGCTTCACTTTGATACCTCACTCGACCCAATCGGACCATGCAGCGTATTTGAAGTCTGGGGACTACTTTTTCTCCGCGGAAGCTTTTTCCCGCGACCGCATCACCACCAGACCGCATCACCGCGGAAGAATACACACGCAGCTGGTGGCGCCCCCTGGCGCCCCAGGTGCCCCAGAGGTAAAAGGCGATGTGGCGTCCCCTATACCTTTAACCTGGAAACAGCACCCCCTGGTGGATGCAAGAGTTATCTCCCCCAGCAAAACAGACCTCGAAATAGCCTTTCTATACTACTACTCTGACATGTCACTCCCCATTCACCCAAAGCGGAAGTGACGTCATACAGAGGTCACGCTCCATTCACCCAGACCGGAAGTGACGTCATACGGGACAGCGCCCCCTGGTGGAAAAAGGGGAATCAAGAGTTACCTCCCTGGAAAATGGGACCGGATCTGCTTAGACTATACTACTTACGCCACAACGAAGCTTCACCCAATCAGAAGAACCTGTCAGGAGCTCCGCTCGGCAGAAGAAATTCCTATAGACGTACAGAAACTGACCATTTAAATTGGTGTGCCAGAAATAACCACCGAATGCACTGGAGAGGAGAATACTTTGATCCCAGCATGGGTGATGTCAGCTGTCATAACAAAGTTCAAGATGCACAGATATCACCATGTGAATCGGCTGTCGGCATCCAGATATTAGGACAACCTGGGAATAGGCGGCTACGTCCACTGACCTAGTATAGAGGTGCAAACAGGCCTAGGTAAATCTCTGTCGAGATTTGATTTGACTGGGTTATAGAACCGATGAATGTGAAAACAAACTGAAAGTAACCAAAAGTAAATTTTATATAAAACTATGTTATTTTAAATAATTTATGGCCTTTACCGCCTGAGTTCGATATGTGGTACCTTGTGGTTACTTTGTGGCACTTTGTCGTAATTTCTGGGTGCCTTTTTATATACAATTATAAGGAATAATATTATCCTATACAGGTATGTCCTCATAGTATAAGAATAGAAATTTAACTGATGAAAGGAACATTTTAGAATTTCTGAAAAAAAATAAAAATAAACAGCTAATAACTCTGACGATTTCTGTCTGATTTTGAATCTGTTTAATTATTAATCATCATGGAGAGATACTAATTTCACAAATATATAGTTTGATATGAGCATTGTCTCTTACTTCATGGCGAACAGTTTTAGTGGGAAAGAGGGGTGTCCATTCGCCGGAAATTTTCCGTGATATTACCTACACTAGGTTTTGAACTTTTCATGAAAACGCATCCATTAAATAGAAATCTAAATACTTTCCCATCGTAATATAGAATCATGAACAATTTCTTCTCTGAAATACACTCTAAACTTTCCCATTCCAAATTACATCAATAAAATCTGATAAAACTAATTACGTTACATCTCCATGTGAATGCCAATAGCTATGAAACTTAGAGGGAATATTAGAGACGTAGGGGGACACGAGATGCTATGTTAAACTGGGATAATGTTTAAACATCATACATTAGATTTAAATCCAATTATTTTTAGGATGACACTTTCTAGGTAAGATTGTCAAGAGTTAAAAAGTCCAAATAGGTGTGATCCCCTTGCCAAATGATGTTTAATGTTTTTATGTATTTGTTCAACTTGTGTTGTAAATGTCTTCTTGTGTTTTTATATGTTATATGCCTTTAGCCTTCGGGCATAAGAGTGCAATAAAGATTCTACATGTGGTACTTTGCGGTACTCTGTGGTACTTTATGGTAATTAGTCACACCGGAAAACAACGGCTTGATGCCAATGGGACTCTCAGCAACAGAACATGTAGCAAAATCCTTTCATCACGCTCGGTTTGCGTCGGCAAGTTTCGGCAATTCCCGCGGTTTCCTTAGTAATGTGTCAAAATGGCGTCGGGCGTGCATTTCGATGATGGGGCAGGTGGTTTCGCTTCTAACTGTTTCCCTGTTCGAACTCTTATTCGTCAGGGAGAAGAAGGTTCGTATCTTGTAACATAACCAATTCACCCCCCATTAACAGAATACAAATTGAAAAAAAATTCATCAACCACTCAATATTCAAGCTACGACCCTCGTACGGCCTTGACGGCCATTGAACAGACAGACATAGCCTTTCTGTTCAACAATACTATCATAATTGCCTCGGACAGCCCTGTGTCACAGGCTCACAGCTAACAGCTGGCTGTTCCCGCCCGTACTGAGGTACCGCTCCCATAAGATTACCATTAGGAAATACAGATAAATTGCCATAAATAAAAAAGTATTCCCAGTGGCTGGTTTTCAGATACATGTAGCATGACTGCCTGGTTATTGGACACTTTTTATGAATAAGAGTCTGCAGGTCGGCCATGGAACCACGTATGGCCGAGAAAGTAAGACTGGATAAATGACTGCATCTTTAGTGATGGGATCATCATAAAAAAATATTGAAGAAAAAATACGGGGAGAGACTGGGAACAGTTGAAACGCAGGGACCATTCACGGTAGGAAAATGCAAGTTTGCGCCCAGTTATTGGACACTTTTTCAGTGATGGATTTATTTGAAACTAATCGACTTACTGTCATATTGTTTGTCCCACTGTCTTTAGTAAATGTACAAGAATATTTAAACATGAATCAGCACTGTAGTCCACAAATGAGTTTTGGAATGAGCGTCGAAGATCAACCTGTCCCAAATTTTGCAGTTTTTCGGAGTGTCCGTTATCCTTGGCTGTTAATCAGTGCTATTGCCAGTGTGAGCCACATGTCATGCTATCGTAAACTGGCTGCTCCCCGGAATAGTTCTAGTCTTGGACGGAGTGGCAGGGAGAAATTTACATCGTCTGCCAAACGCCAGTCGCGTTGCACACTGAGATTCAAAATGAAGATTCTCTATATTTGTGGAAACATTTTCAGTAAAATTTTGTTGAATTTAATCAAACCTGCAATCAGGAATGAAACTGAGAAACTGGAGAAAATTTTCTGACGCATTTTTTACCCAAATTTGTGACACTATTTTCGACCCGCGTGAGGGCTCAACGTGCACAAATTCTGTGAGTAAACAGAAATTTATCAGCATGTCTTTGTAACTCAACTGTAAAATTAAATTTGTATTACAGTTGTCATGTAATATTTCCAGAAAAGAGCCCCACTGGGTCTAGGTATCCAATAATAGGGCCTGTCCAATAAGCGGGCAGTCCTGCTAGGCCTACTGTCTGTCCAAGATAATATATCCGAGACGTTTTCGGCGATGTTCTGGAAACATTTCATGAGACAACAATGAAACGTCCCACAGTATATAAACTAATAAAAACTAATTTTATTCCAAAGTACCAAGGAAATCCTTAAAGTAGTTTTCAATACATCGCGAAAACAAAAATTGGATGGGAGATTTTGGGGTTATTTTTTGACATCATGACATCAAGCCTGCATGTTAAAACATTGACAGATCAACTCCACCATGACCCGAAAAATAACATGGTAGGTATTGGTGATTTTTGACAATTCTCAACAAATTTGAATGAAATAAAGAGATTTTTTTTTGATTTTTTAGTTTATATACTGTGTGAAGTTTTCAATGTTGTACGATAAATTGTCTCTGAAATATTGCCAAAAATGCCTGGGATATATGATCTGGGACAGACAGAAGGCCTGTTATTGGAGGATGCCTAGTTCACAAAACATACTGAAGTTTCAGAGATTTTTGACTTACAGAAATCAATTTATGGAGAAACGGTTGTAGCATACGAGTTCGTAGCCCAGTTGCGCTGGTCGTTGACAGCAGATGGAATGGCTGATCTATTGTTCTCTACTTTAGTTTAGCTAGAGTTGTCTGGGGGAATGCATAAGCTTAGTCATCGTGCCTTGCATTCTAGAAATCACACCCGGTTGATTGAGCAGGCCTGGTATTGGTTATTAATGGGGCTGATTTGCTCATGGTTCGGCTGATTTCAGTTGAACTACAGTACATTATCAGCACTAGCTATGCCACAAGCATATTCTGTCCCATGCCGGTAATAAAAATATAATTATCATGCATTTACTTTGATCTTGGCATCCTTCCTTGCATGATTTTTGTTGAGTGGTACAAAGAATATAAATTAACCTAAATCAATCACTTTTTACCCCTCGGGCAGATTCTGCCCGAGCGGTATTGTCGTTGCCTCCGTCGTCCGTCTGTCCGTCCGTCCGTCCATCCATCCGTCCGTCCGTCCGTCTGTCCGTCCATCATATCATTGTAAACACATTATCTCAAAAAGTCCTTCACTTACAACAATGAAACTTCATACAGTTGTTTAATACAGCCAGTACCAGAAGCCTATTGAAAGTCGGTGCCATTGGATGTGTTTTTCAGGAGTTATGCCCCTTTATACATGTCTGTCTGTTTTTATCCTTGTAAACACATTATCTCAAAAAGTCCTTCACTCACAACAATGAAACTTCATACAGTTGTTTAATGCAGCTAGTACCAGAAGCCTATTCAAAGTCGGTGTAATCGGATGTGTTTTTCAGGAGTTATGCCCCTTTATACATGTCTGTTGGTCCATATCCTTGTAAACACATTATCTCAAAAAGTCCTTCACTCACAACAATGAAACTTCATACAGTTGTTTAATACAACCAGTACCAGAAGCCTATTGAAAGTCGGTGCCATTGGATGTGTTTTTCAGGAGTTATGCCCCTTTATACATGTCTGTCTGTTTTTATCCTTGTAAACACATTATCTCAAAAAGTCCTTCACTCACAAAAATGAAACTTCATACAGTTGTTTAATACAGCCAGTACCAGAAGCCTATTGAAAGTCGGTGTAATCGGATGTGTTTTTCAGGAGTTCTGCCCCTTTATACATGTCTGTTGGTCCATATCCTTGTAAACACATTATCTCAAAAAGTCCTTCACTCACAACAATGAAACTTCATACAGTTGTTTAATACAACCAGTACCAGAAGCCTATTGAAAGTTGGTGCCATGGGATGTGTTTTTCAGGAGTTCACACAAACCTGTGTGGATTGCTGTGAATAGACAGTAATCGTTCAACTTTATCTACTATAGGTAATCACTGCTCTATTGCTATATTGTTTTGTCTGTCTATGATCTATATCATACAGGTAAAATTATGCCCACCCCAAATATGTGAGTTGTTGGGGTCAGAAACATTATTTCCACAATTGCTCTGGGCCCGGCCCGAGGGGTCCCGATGGCGACAGCCACATGTTTGAATTTACTGCACCATTGACCTCCAGCTCAGTTACAGGGTGGATAATCAAAACTTAGTGTTGATACATGTGTCCTCCAATATATAACTGGGCTATGCTTGTGCTTCAGTACTCGTTTTGATCAGCCACCCTGTAACTGCGCTGGCAGTTTAGAATATTCAATTTTTTTGCCAAAAGATGATGATTTCAGCATCCATGTAGGCTTATTTATATTCTTTGTATTCTCTTAACAACAATCATGCTAGGAAGGGCGCAAACCTGAAAGTAAATGCGCGATAATCATATATTTTGCAGGCACGGCGGAAGCAATTTGTGATTGGAGGGGCCACTATCACAGCACAATAGGCGAGGGTCCAGGGGCCGCCCAGGCCCCGGAAGCTCCAGGGGTCTTACATGGCTGGAGACGCGTTCTAGCGTATTTCCGAGCAATAAAACAAGAAATCCTCGCCTGTGTAAACTTTATTTGTTTTGCCAGTTTTGTTGTTTTTCATAACATTTTTTTTTCAAATAATCACCGTCAAGCAAATGATGATGTTTGGAAGTATAAATAATTCAAATATTAAATATCATTTCAGTCAAAATACAAGCGTCTAGTCCGTCATCCAATATTCAGACGTCGAATAAAGAATTTCCACGTCGATATAGTCCAAAGACCTAATTCATATCACAGCATTAGCACCAAATTCAAGAAGAAAAAATCCACAGTATACACAAACTGGGGCACCCCTGGGGTTCACATTTGGAGTCCCGAGTGTCAAAAGAAATAGGACCCTACCCATGAGATTTCCGGGTGTGAAAAGGAATAGGAAGCAACCGTCGTGAGATGACTGAAATAGTGTTGAAAGCGACGTTAAATCATATTTCACTCACTCACCCTGTCACCGCTTTGATTGTGACTGTTAATATGATCATCATGATCATATTAAAATACATAGTTCATAGGCCCCTACCCCCAGGTTAAGCGGAATTAAACACAAGTTACTAAACGTAATGTCATAAATCCTGCCCGCTACCCTCGTATTTTGCTATCGGCGATATATATAGCCAAAGGACCTTGTACGTTAGGATGGACAAACCGCCCCAGCCAGCAATCCATTCACAACGGACCACGTGACTCCTATGGAATTGAATAGATCCCGAGTTACTGCCGGGAATCACTACTCTGAACCCTCATACTATCAAGTGATTTCCATTGCCTTCGTGGATTTACATCCATTTTCCTTCGTGGATTTACATCCATTTTCTACCGAATTAAATTGATGTTATGTGATATTTGCCTGCCTCCTCTGTTACATTAAGTATGTTATTTACATAAATGACAAGTTGAATACTGAAAATAAAATAGATTTTATTCGTCAGTCAATGAATTGAGTGTCTGCCGATTTCCGTGGTGTCATTTGTTTGGAGCTAGGTACAATAATTATAACCTACTTTGCATCTGCATCTATCTTATCTTGCATCAATTCGTAATATTCGCCTAATATTATATCTTGACACAACAGAAATATATTTCCGATCATTCTTTGCACAAACAAATATTCACAAATATGTTGTAATCATGATACGAAATGGAAAAATTTATTAAATTATTGAAGAATTCAGAAAGGATAATTTGGAATTCGAACCAGCAGACCATTCAATCAAAACAGATCCAATCCTCTTGACTCTATCCATTCGAACATACCGTACTCAGACATGTAACGTTGATACAATTATCGTGTTCAAAATGAGGGTCATATCACGAAAACAACATTTCATAAATTTTTATATGAAGATAAACCAAAACGAGGTTTGCTGGAGAGCTATGGGTTCAGAAGTGCTTTATTACGTGTAAATATATTTGTGGTTATAGTTTATCTTCATATGTTTACAGAGAGGCAAACACAGCTTTTCCAACCCAAAACTGTCAATTTTATACAAACCTACCACTTTGAAGAGTTATTGTTAAAGAAACAGGTCACTCATGCTCCCAATATTTCAAAGAGAGTCCAGCAAAATGACATAGTTCATACTAATGGGAACATTCATATCATATTTAATGTTTCATTTTTTAACTTCAACCGTACCTCATCTGGGTCGGTTTGTCCATCTTAACGTAAAAGGTCTTTTGAGAAACTTTCACTGCATGGACGCACTCGATGGTGTAACCCCGTTTCATAAGATTCTGCAATAATGTACACAGATTTGTTCTACTTGTTAGGCAGCCGAACAAAGTTCACCTTATGAATGTGAATGACTTTTTTTCTTGTGCCCCCCCCCCTGCTTATTGGAAAGTAAAATCTGCATTAAATAGATGGTTTTTCATTTTAGTCTATCGAATTTTTCTTTCTCTGTCTTTTTTGTTTTTTTGTTTGGTTTTGTGTCGTGCGCGTTTTTGGTTTTTTTTGCTGAAAATATTGTTCCGCCGTGCCTGTTTTGTACTGGCATGGGAAACAGTAGGCTTGCGGCATGACAGAGGCGAGCTATATAGTTATATCAGCACTTACTTTTCACCAGACTGATAAGTAGGCCTCATAAAAATCAATCGGGGGCCTGGGTTTATTAGCCCCGTCAAAATGTCACCCATAATAATATGTTTGTTTAAGGTAGCTAACTTCAAAAATAGGCGAGTTGGTAGGCCAGTATTTTTTATTTTTTTTCATTCTTTTTTTTCTTTTGGCATATGTTATTTTCACAAAAGGCTTTAAGGAAGATTTGAAATTGGTTATAGATTAGAATACCCCAGCCATGTTTAGGTAGGAAGTAGTAAAACATGGTAAATTTGAAGCAATTGTTGAAACTTTAGAACAGACCACTACTGGTAGTGAACACAAATTTTCAAACTAGAAGAAAAAAATAATAATAAAAACCAACTCTAATCATTGGGGCTGACCCTAAGATTGTTAGATATTTTGGGTAGGTACGGGTACCTCAAACACAGATGTTTTATGGATGGCAGTCTCTCAGTTTTAAGGATCACTCTTGCTCTCCATTACTCTCCTAAATGTTCTTCCAGGAGAGCTTTTGATCACTCTCCTCAAAATTGCCAATGTAAGGAAGAGTGATATTGGAGAGAGTGCACTCTCGCATCACACACACAAAGCAGAATCCGGGAGAGTGATCAACCGCTCTCACCATTTTTACAAACACGAGAGACTGCCATCATTCCTGTCCTTGCTATTAACGTGACTAACTTTATTGAAGATGTCGCATGTTATTTCTTTCCAGCTGCAGGAGCCTGGCTAGTGGCACAGAGAGCCGAACAAAGGAGGAGGTTCAAGGCTGTCCTGTGTACCAAACCCAAAACT
>JAVTVY010040595.1:0-19464 GCA_036873755.1 Hanleya hanleyi | reverse complement strand
CATACCCCATATAGGCATTTTCACGTCATTTAGGATAAAGTCCGTGTTCCATATTTTTTCAGGAAAAATTTTACATGCACCCACCCATGCTTGAAATATACTTCACTTTGATACCTCATACAACTCCATCGGTCCATTAGGGGCTCCCCTAGCTCCAAAACGTCTAGCAGGACCCATACAAGGTCCAGTTTTCGACACTAGGTAACCACATCCCGACGAAATGGCCAGTTTTCGACACCGGATGTGCCGCCATCTTGAACATACGTGCCGCCATCTTGGATATGGCCCATAATGCACCGAGTCAAAATACTCGCTTCTGATTGGCTGAGAGCTCTGTGACGGATTTGAAATACTCGCTTCTGATTGGACGAGAGCTCTGCATTGCGTCTGCGCATGCGCAGAATGATATTCCTACCGCACACCCAACCCATCAGATGCCCCTTCACGAATGCTTCACTTTGATACCTCACTCAACTCCATCGGCCCATTAGGGACTCCCCTAGCTCTCAAAACGTTTATTTTCATACCCTTGGGCCACCGCGCATGCGCAGAATGACGCTATTTCAACCCCACACCCAGCCCATTAGATGCCCCCTCACCTAAGCTTCACTTTGATACCTCACTCGACCCCATCGGCCCATTAGTGCCTCCCCTAGCTCCAAAACGTCTATTTCCATACCCTTGGGCCACCGCGCATGCGCAGAATGCCGATAGTTCAACCCCACACCCAGCCCATTAGATGCCCCTTCATCTAAGCTTCACTTTGATACCTCACTCGACCCCATTGGTCCATTAGGGGCTCCCCTAGCTCCCAACACGGCTATTTTCATACCTTTGGGCCACCGCGCATGCGCAGAATGCCGATAGTTCAGCCCCATATCCAGCCCATCAGATGCCCCTTCACGAATGCTTCACTTTGATACCTCACTCGATCCCATTGGACCATTAGTAGCTCCCCTACATCCCAAAACGGCTATTTCCATACCCTTGGGCCACCGCGCATGCGCAGAATGCCGCTATGTCAACCCCACACCCAGCCCATCAGATGCCCCTTCACGAATGCTTCACATTGACACCTCATATGACCCCATTGGACCATTAGTAACTCCCCTAGCTCCAAAATGTCTATTTCCATACCCTTGGGCCACCGCGCATGCGCAGAATGCCACTATTTCAACCCCACACCCAGCCCATCAGATGCCCCTTCACGAACCACAACCCATAGTAAAACCCACAAGACCAAAATGACCACCCCTATACATCATACAGGCATTCCCCGTAAAGACGCAAATGTTCGAATCAGGGGAGATGACCCGGCATTTGTCCTACAGAGGGTTCGCCCAGTCAGAAGTTGTCTTCCTTGCCTCCAGAGGGCAGCGCGATCGATGTCGTGATGTCAAAAGGGAATCCCCATAGCAAGCGCCGCCATTTTGTTTGTTTATTTTTTGCGGAGACATATCGAACAATAAACGCTCAACCCTGGGGTGGCACTGATGCTAGACTCGTCATAATAAGATCGTACAACACCTATATGGTATCTTTATTATTATTATATGTCTTAGAGGGTTTTTTGAGAGTAATGTGATGGTTTTTTGAGGGTAATGTTGCTCAATTTACCGTGACATGAGACGAGGCAAAAATTCAAGATGGCGGCCAAACATTCGAGTTGTCTCCTCAGTACATGCCTTGATCACGTGATCGTCAGTTACAGGTTGCCGGAACTACAGTCACCCAGAGTTACCTCCCCTAGATTGGAACTCTTCTGTGTTGGAGGTGGTTTTCCCCCAACGATCACATGATCGTCACGTGATCAAGTTCCGCCTCAAATACGCCCCAGGGGGGGAACAAATAAGTAGGTCAATGAGGCTCCTGCCGTGTTTTATATACTACTGTGGCCCATAGGGGACATCGTTTTTTATTTTTTTTATTTTCTATTACTTTTTCTAATTTTCTTGGGGATTTTCTCCATTTATCGCCTATTTTCTACAAACAGATTCTAGTTTATCACTTAATTTCTTTAGATTTCTGTCATTTCCAGTATCGTCGTCATGAAGTCTTTATCATTTTTTCACCGAAAGACAAACAAAACTTTTGGAAATGTTTACACCGCGGTGGAAACCATTACATCGACGTGGAAACCTTTACACCGCGGTGGAAACCATTACATCGCCGTAGAAACCGTTACACCGCGGTGGAAACCATTACATCGCCGTGGAAACCTTTACACCGCGGTGGAAACCATTACATCGACGTGGAAACCTTTACACCGCGGTGGAAACCATTACATCGCCGTAGAAACCGTTACACCGCGGTGGAAACCATTACATCGCCGTGGAAACCTTTACACCGCGGTGGAAACCATTACATCGCCGTGGAAACCGTTACACCGCGGTGGAAACCATTACATCGCCGTGGAAACCTTTACACCGCGGTGGAAACCATTACATCGCCGTGGAAACCTTTACACCGCGGTGGAAACCATTACATCGCCGTGGAAACCTTTACACCGCGGTGGAAACCATTACATCGCCGTGGAAACCTTTACACCGCGGTGGAGACCATTACATCGCCGTGGAAACCTTTACATCGCTGTGGAAACCTTTACACCGCGGTGGAAACGTTTAGTATTACCTGCTAATGTATATCTATCCATGAAGGTGACAGTGTGGACGAAGACGAGAACCGTCAAAGTTACATATCGTTTGGTCCCCATGGCCAGTTGTTATTGAAACCTAACAGTAACAGCTCGATATACGACGACTTGTCACAGCATTGCGCTCATATCTCTGAAATGAGATCAAACATAAAATGTACAAAGCTTTCCCTATGACCTATCAGCCACACGACGGATAATTTCTGACAGCTAGACTGTCTGGCTGTCTGTCAGAAATTATTCGTCGTGAGGTGATGGTCACTGCAAAAAAAAGTGATCCAAGACTGAGCCTCCCAAAAAAGTAGTTGAGTCAAAATTGAGCCCAACTATGAGTTGGCTGCTGAATTGAGCTCATATAAAAGCTGGCTCGTTATAGCTGCAATTTCCCGGTCATAGAACACACACGGCTCAAACATTAAATGGACAAAAAAAGCCACTGCTGTATTTTGGACTCATTGCTGGCTTATTTATCCAATGTTCTATTGCTCCATTTCTGGGTTATGAATGGACCGTCTATGGCTAATTGGCGAAGATCTATTTTGCTCACGAGAGACAAAAACAGATCAGATTTGGCTCACTCGTGACCGATTTTGGCTCATGCACTCGTGACTCTGGTCAAATAATGATACTGTTAAGATCAGCACTGTATCTTTATGTCTGTATCATCGGCCCAATACTGGATCATCGATCCAATACTGGATTATAGATCCAATGTTGGATCACCGATCCAACAATCATAGCAGAACACCAAACCAATTGACCCACGGAGTCAGAGGTTGTCAGTGGGTGTCCCACATTTTGTCTCATTATTGGACCAAAAGATCAGTAAAGTGGACAATACAATAAAGAGTTTGCTGTGTGTATGGATACATGACAATTTCTTGTGAATGTGCCCATGACCATGCTAATCATTTTCAGAATATAATAAGAATATAAATCTGGGAGGATGAATAAATCAGTTGGAAAATGGTTTACTACTGGCTCACACATGGCTCAATGAGGTTTTGGGTTGCAAAAAAAATTGGCTCGGAATGGATCAATTTTTTTGCAGTGAGGAAACTCGGACTATGGGGACTATACTGGACCATGCAACCAAAGACAATATGTCTCAATTACCAAGGTCATAGATCTAACTTAGGTCTGCCAAGCGTATTCCCCCAGTACAAGATAAATATTGAATGGTTCCTATATTGCTATTGTTGCTGATATCATTTGTTTGCTGTTGTTGTTTTTTCAATATATTGAACTAACTTATAATAGCGGTCTATAACTTCACGTTAAACCCTATTCACTCACTCACCCTATAACTTCACACATAATCCAGCTTGTCAAAATGCAATAGTCCGGTATACAATAAATTAGCCCCAACAGGGACCTAATGATACTGTCATTCATTAGGTCCCACGTACATCTTAGCCACCATCGTAGTGTAGAAGCCCGAATCGTATAAACAATGATTTAGTTGCTCCTTACCATACATTTTCCGATAAAACATATCATGAACTAGTCCAAATCGTCCGAACGGCCAACATCTGTTGTCTTTTTGAGTGGGTTTCGCCGCCTTTTGTACCAGTCCCCGCTTGAATATATGATCAGCTCCGCCATGTTTGTTTTCACGCCGGAGTGTCGACTGTGAAAACGGTGGCGTGTATGGTGTTTATTGCGGCCACCGTTTGCACAGTCGACACTCCAGCGTGGAAACAAACATGGCGGAGCTGTTTGAAATTTTCAGTGGCGACTGGTACAAAAGGCGGCGAAACACACTCAAAAAGACAACAGATGTTGGCCGTTCGGACGATTCGGACTAGTTCATGATATGTTTTATCGGAAAATGCATGGTAAGGAGCAACTAATTCGGGCTTCTACACTACGATGTACGTGGGACCTAATGAATGACAGTATCATTAGGTCCCTGCTGGGGCTACATTAGGTCCCTGTTGGGGCTAGCAATAAATAGGCCTATAAAGACATTCAGTTTGACAGAAATGGTTTCCTCATTGACTATAGAAAAAGTATGCAATAGGGCAAGTTCATAGGCCTATTATCAATAATTTTCTTATATAGGGCCTAGTTTGATACATTGAATTTTTTTGAACAGGTGCTTACGAGAGTCCATCCTGTCTCACTGTAAAGCAAATAAATTTTCGGTCTGACCTCCATGGTCTGACATACGGAGGCCAGTGAACGAAAGCATGAATATTGCATTGTCCTATTGTAAGAATTTGTAACCTCCTAAACTGTCGGTGTATATCTGACAGTAGGAGCACTAATATCTTGAATATCACTCAATTCATATTTACTTTTGCATAAAACTACACCAGGAATGCCCTAATCATACATGTGAGACGTTTCAGCTTGAAATGATTTATTTCTTTGAAGATATACAAAAGTTTTCTTGGAGAAAAATTGTTGTTGTTGTTACCTGACATCTTTCTAGTCTTGCCCCTAAAAAAGAAACCCGTGACCCGTACTGTACAATTGGAAGCATATTGGTAGTAGTAATTCTAATGCACAAAACCCCGTGACCGTAGTTGTAAGCAGGCAAATGATCACCCACCTCTATACGAAGACTTTAAAGAATACGAAATACGAACAACAACATATATGCCTACCGTACTGCTCACTTCCCTCTCAACAGTATAGTTCTACATCGTGCTGTTGGAGTTGTTGAACTGTGTACTCAATACACAACTTCAGGTGATCAAGGTAGCGTAGAACATGGGCTAAATAGGCCATATCTGTTATCTGTTTTGATGTATACCACCTACCGGTATACCTTTGACCTATAAAGTTTTCCCGGGTTTTTTTTCTCAATCAATGCTCTTGTACGCCCCGATACGAATGGGACACCATAAAACAAGTTTCAAAGTTCCGAAGCTCCCTAGTCCCCAGTTTCGAAGCTCCAAGTTCCAGCTCCGAAGTTCCAAGCTCCGAGCTCTCATGATCTAGTACGTAGAAACTCCTGTACGTAGCCATGCGGTAACCGGCGATATCTGGGTATATTAGGGTGTTTCCCAAATGGTCACATCCGATTGGTCCCGTAAGATCCGACATCGGCGCAATCACATTCATAAAACGAACACACACCTCCAGAAAGCGATGGATTGAAACGTCCCTCGAAGTGCCCCCATCACAGAATAGAAAACAAATCTTTTTCCTGTGAACTGCCGTCGATTTTATTTCTTTCAAATATGTTAGGCCGGTTGTAATATGATTTTTCTTAAGAAAAACAAAGAAGCATGTTCCATTAGAGTGAGAAATCAAATAGCTAATTCGCATAACTTCGGTTTGGTCTCGCGTAGAATCCCACAGTCAATGAGCTAAGGGTAGTGTTAAATGAAACGCGAAATGCCCTTAGTAAGCTAAGATGGTAGACCTACTGGTAATGGTACTGTAAACTGCTGTGGATTCGGAGTTGGTTGTGTCTATTATCCGCATACACCGCACTAATGATAAATGTGAAGGTTATAGAGAGTATTCTTAAAGAAACAGTTGAAGGTATACACATCAACAATATACCTTTACCATGTTGCCCTGGACAGAAAAATACGTTTACATGCAGTGCTGATAAAATGGATCAAATTATATGTAGACCAGGCTAGGTCCTTCCTGAGACAAGAAGCGCGTCAATATGAGGAGAAAAGTTTAGGCCACAAAAAGACTATCGATAAAAGAAATTCAACCGTCACAGCGGATTGAGCGGATTTGAATTGTATCCATGTCTCCAACACAGACGTTTTAGAGTGGGCTAGGGTGCACCAAATGCGCACTTTTGAATCGGAAAATTAAAAAATCTTCCAGAACAGGACCATGCCGCTCAAAATGTAAAAAAGTCGGAGATTGATTTCCCCATATAACAACGTTTTACGTTTTACGTTCATCCAGAAGATTTTTCAAATCGAAAAACTATGCTGCCAAATATTTGCCAGAGAACACAATTTTACATCTAGCTTTTTGAAAATCTCGAAAATCGGAAGGCCTGGAACCCGATTAGGCAAAACAAAGTGAGTTCCGCTTCATAATAAGATATCTTTCTATACGGCCTATACCACTCTACTATCGATCATTGAAGTAACAATCATTCCGTCAAAATGTACCCGATCGCACCATTTCACTAAATTTAAATTTAATCAAATCCCAGGGATAATTTATAGGAGGAAAGTATACTTTTCACTTTAAAATATCTTTTCACGTTTTTACATCAGCTTGAAAAAGGAACTTTCAAAAATCGAAAATTGAAGTGAACCGGGATGATTGAAGGGAGGGATTGAATTATAATAGACAAATAATTATTAAAATAAACAAATACGAAGATAATATCCGCTTTATTCATAAACCTAATGCTTAGAAATTGTGGAGCAAAACACATATACATTGACGACGATTGCATTCTGATATATCGATACAATTACAAATATTCTTTTTAATATCAATTACATATGTTTAATATTCATGGTATATCTCTCTGATGACATTATTGCTGCATTTCTTTGTCAGAAACCTGTTCTTGAAATCACCATTTTCCTCATGTCATAATTGTATACTATCAGTAAACTACAAATAGAATTAGCCGCACCTTTATCGCCTGCATGATCGCTTCATCATATTCTGGAAGCCTCGTTGATTTCAAAATTACATTATGAACATGATCGTTCTTGCAGGATTTTTCAATTCTTTACTTGATGGTTATATGACCTACGTAAAGTTTTTGCATCTATGGCATGTAATTATCCTTGGCCATTTCACTCGACTCGACCAATTGCCTTGGTTCAAATACTGTTGTTTCCTCTCTTCAATATCTTCGCTATACTCTTCATTTATAGAATTGTTATGCATCTCTTTTGACACATTACATCAGGCATAGGTTGATCTATCTCCTTAATATGAATGCTTTCTTCATAATCACTTTCATCAACTGAAAAGAATTTTCTTGTACGCCGACCCACTCCAATCATGTTCCGTTTCTTCGTGTTAATAATCCTTCCCCAACTTGTACACCCTTTTTAATCTTCTTCGGTTTACGACATGCCGATATACCTTTTTCTAGTACTTTTTTCTTCAGCCGTCGTATTCAGACTTAGTTGTTTTAAGATTGATAAAGAGATGCACATAAGTTGAACAGATGGCGCCTCCATACGTTTTCATAGAGTAGTCGGGTCGTCTCGGGTAAATACGACGACCTAATAACGGAATATGTTGCTTGTCAATGGGATTTTTTAATATGACAACATAGCAGTAACAGGAATTCAAGCCGATGCCACTGAAAGCCATGCCGTGGTCGAATAACCGTACCGTAGCGTATACTCTCTAAAAACACTTGAGTGAACTGTTCTACTCAAGTTTGAGTGAAATGTACCTGTTCACTCAAACTTGAGTTACTTTTCACTCAACTTGAGTTACTTTTCACTCAACTTGAGTTAGGACCACTCAAGTTCACTCAACTTGAGTGGGATGAATTTCCACTCTTATGCTTGAGTGTATTTAACTCAAGTTGAGTGAAAAGTAACTCAAGTTGAGTGAAAAGTAACTCAAGTTGAGTGAAAATCGCACTCAAGTATTGAGTGGGATGAATTTCCATTCTTACTTGAGTGAAATTTCACTCAACTTTTTTTAGAGAGTACTATGTAATAAATGATACGTTATTATGGTGAGATCCTATGGTGGACTGGTATGTAATTCACGTATCTCGGCTCGCCTCAGACAAAAGGTCGTCGATTATTATCACATTTTCACAGCGGGATCGAAATGTCCGGCATCACCGAGATTTAAGGGTATACCTTTCACTGCCAGAAACTCGACTCTTATCCTCGAAAAGCGGTTGCCATTTACCATAGCAGTAGATAGTTGATGGCTCCAATATAGTCTTCGATACCTGTAGTAACTTATTTACCCATATACTTTACTCACTCCCGGTAGGATCCACAACTTTCATTGCAAATGGGTGGTAAAAGAGTTTTTCTGCATCTGGCATATGTGGCCGTTCATCTAAATTAAATTCAGATCGCATTCCCATTTGTTTGGGAGTACTATGTTTTATCCCAAATGATGTCCCTACCTCTCATGTTCGTGATCATTATGATATCTTTTCACTGTATTCTCTGATTATAGATAAATAGACATTGAATTTGAGCAAATGTGGCGTACGTAAGCTATGGTTAGTGTGTCCTCCATTATGTAATTTCTAAGAATGAAAACTAAAACCTTTTCATCCACTTTATATAGGGATATACACCTTACAATCGATACACTCTGGATCATTCGGGATAACTTCGGATCATATCGGATCAATTCGAATCACTCACAGGCTCCATCGATTCTCCAGTGATTGATCAGATTTGTCCGTGAAGATGTCTTGATATAGATTATAGTCAAATAATTAACCTTAAAGATGTATATATATTTAAAAATCTCCAATCGTTTCCTTTTCAAAGGTTGTATATGTGCCTCTGCACATGTTCTGGAGGGGGAGTATTTTCCACTTTCTTTTAGTGGTTGTTTGCGATGCTTGAACGTGACTTTTTGGCGCTGTCGTTCGAGCTCTGCTTTGAAGGTTATATATCCACCTTCACTGAATTTGAAGGAAACTACAGATGGCCCCAGCGGAACATCTTATTTAGACCTACATCAGTAGTAGGGAAAGGCTATTTCGAGTAAGGTTTTCCAGGGAGGTAACTCTTGGTTCCCCTTTTTCCGCCAGGGGGCGCCATCAGTCCCGTGTGACGTCACTTCCGGTCTGGGTGAATGGAGCGTGACCTTGCCGTATGACGTCACTTCCGGTCTGGGTGAATGGCACGTGACCTGTGAACATGATAGGATATGTACTGACCTGTCTGTGGGGACTCAATGTCGTTCATCTCCGTGTCTTTTCGGTGAGCGGAACATGTACTGGGGGTTTTCCCACAATGTCGTTCACCTCCGTGTCTCTTCGGTCAGGTCCGTGTCTTTTCGGTGAGGTCCGTGGGAACATGATAGGAGATGTACTGACTTGTCTGTGGGGTTTTTCCACAATATCGAGGGTATGGAAATAGACGTTTTGGGATCTAGGGGAGCCCCTACTGGGCCGATGGAGTCGTATGAGGTATCAATGTGAAGCATTCGGGAAGGGGCATCTGATGGGGTGGGTGTGGGGTTGAAATATCGTCATTCTGCGCATGCGCGGTAGACCAAGTGTATGGAAATAGACGTTTTGGGGTCTAGGTGGGTCCCTAATGGACCGATGGGGTCGTATGAGGTATCAATGTGAAGCCTATGTGAGGGGGCATCCCACTGGGTGGATGTGGGGTCGGAATATCGTCATTCTGCGCATGCGCAATAGACAAAGGGTATGAAAATAGACGTTCTGGGATCTAGGTGAGCCACGAGTGGGCCGATGGAGTTGAGTGAGGTATCAATGTAAAGGCTATGTGAGGGGGCATCCGATAGGACTAGGGTCTCGGCCGTTGTCCACATTCTGCGCATGCGCAGACAGGAAATTCTGGCAAAAGGGTGTGGACATAGACGTGTTAGGGTTTAGGTGAGCCCCTAATGATCCTATGGTGTCGTATGAGGTCTTATTTTGAAGCTGTCGTGAGGGAGTATCCAACGGGGTGGGTGTGACGTGGAACTGACGTCATTCTGCGCATGCGCAGTAGAGAACGTGTATGGAAATAGACATTTTGGCGCCGACAGGGGTCACTATGGGTCCGATGGAGTCGTATGAGGTCTTATGTTGAAGCTCTTGTGAAGCAGCATCCGACTGGACTCAGGGTTCGTCCGTGTTCAAGGGTCTGCGCATGCGCAGTCTGGTCGTGGTATAGAAAGCAGGCATGTTGGGGGATGCGTGGGGGTGTGTGTGTGTTACCCACCCCTAGGGGTCCCTGGTTGGGGTTGGGTGGTGGTGTGGGTTCTGCGCACAGACGTCACTTCCGGGTATCACTAAAACTACCTTCGAGCACAGAAGAGTTCCAATGTTCCCCTTAGACGTAGGGTCCGGATGTTCAACCTCCGGGGTTTTTTCCGGCCCGGCCCGGCCCGGCCCCGCCCCGCCCCGCCCCGGCCGCAGCGCGCGCGGATTATCCGGCCGCAGCGCGCGCGCGCGCGGGTTACTCCGGCCGCAGCGCGCGCGCGCCCCTTATCCGCCCGCACGCCTGCGCGGGTGAATTTCGGATTATCCTAGGCCACTGATGGGCTACTTTCTCCACGGTGTTCGAAGCCAGTTTCACCGAATCCCCACATGTCTGTTATAGCCTTCATACATTATGCTCATATAGAAAACACACAAGACAGGGTTTTTTGGGGTGAGATCTCATTTTGTTTTTTTATTCAACAACAACAACGTGAGAACAACCACGTGAAAACTGAAGCCCAGAACAGGGGGCTTGTACATTGAAATCGATAAAACTTAAGCCCAGAACAGGGGGCTTGAACATTGAAAGAACTTAAGCCCAGAACAGGGGGGCTTGTACATTGAAAGAACTTAAGCCCAGAACGGGGCTTGTACATTGAAATGATGGGCGGCCCAGTCTTATACGAGTAAATCTCGGTCCTCGGCCTTGGGGTACTCGTCAAACATCTGTACGATGGTAGATAAGGGTCTTCCCCGGCATCGATGGTACAGGTAAAACAAGCAATATTGTCCGCACACGCTACTGGCCAGGCTTTGCAACGTTTGACTGTTCCAACACCACGTTTCTGTGCCTTGATCCATGAAGTCTGTTAAATCGGGATGGAGGGGTGGCAGGCCGTAAGGGTCAAAGTATTCGCCCTGCTGTTCTGTCAAGTACACGCCTACCCAATGTTCACCGGGCCGATCCATCGGGTCCGTGTTGAGAACGTAAGCAGCAGGATATATACGGTCTAATGGGAACACATCTCGGGCGAACACCCCTTGAAAGACCATACGTGTCTCTGGGTCATTCTCCAGCACGGTGGTTATCTGGTCTGTATCCATGTTAGGTGGAGAAGTCACACAGGACGTTGCGCGCTTTGTCCACTTGAATGATGTTGTCAAATTCGGCGTAGCAGATCACATTGACGGTGCTCCGGAGGGCTCGTTGAAAGTGGATTTCCAACCGTAAATTGCCTTGCTTGGCGAGGGCCAGCTGATGGTCGTTCTCTAAGGTGGGGGTCAAATCGAAACAGAACAACGTGTAGCCGTTCCCGTAGTCCTCCCGACTGATGAAATTCCCTTCGTCCTGGTTGATTTGACCGGTGGCTGTAAGCAGGCTCTGATAGGCTCG
Organism: Hanleya hanleyi; assembly: GCA_036873755.1. Lineage (NCBI taxonomy): Eukaryota > Metazoa > Mollusca > Polyplacophora > Lepidopleurida > Hanleyidae > Hanleya > Hanleya hanleyi. Next base: position 7,593 of record JAVTVY010040595.1, on the reverse strand, counting down.
AATGAAATTCCTGCGCCCAAAGTTCGGTGTTAAGGCCGTGGCTGGGACCTGTTGTCCATCCACATGCAGGGCCACAAAATTGATGCCGAAATGTTGAAAGTCAAACGGATTCTCTGGGTAGGCTCCGCTGAAACTCGTATTTTCCACACAGGCCAGGATCAATCGCTTGGGTAGTTCCCCCAGGAACAAGTTTTCTTTGTTGGCGCTCATATTTCCAGCAGACACAGAGAACACTTTGGTTTGCACACGTCGGATAGGGTACTGGGCTGGTTTTGTTTCAAGGCTTTGAGGTGTCCCAATTGAACGGCTGGATTCGGTTTCACTTTTCGGACATACAGGACTGCGTCTTGGATGACAATCTTATAGTCAGCTGCATGCCCGTCTACGTTAGTGGCCATCAAGGCGAAGGTCGGAGGCGCTCGTATCAGTCGGATTTTGATGGGGATCTTGTTCAAGAGGTATCGGTCTTGCATGAACATGTCTGCGTGCAGTCGACCCATGAGATCCACCGCGACGCCGTTCGCGGTCAAAGCCTTCCGTTTGTTATATCCCACATTGTCGTTCTCTACGCCCATGTGCTGGGCTGTGTCCTGGTAGAATAAAGCGGCTGTCAGTTGAGATTTTTAGCCTCTCGCCCATGCGACAACAGCGTCTCGATGTAGGCTCGATAGGGGTACGTGTTGGTCGAGTCACTGATGAGTTTGTGGCTGAGAAATATATCCACCTGTTGAAACATCGAGTGCATCCAGAGATTCGTCGGGCCCACCGTTGCTTGGTCGACGATTCTGGAGCCATCTCCATTGACGATGTTGGCTTTCACATACAAGTATGTATGGGCTAAATCCACATAGGCCGTATCCGCATTACTAATGGTGAACTCGATGGGCCCTATTGCGTTGATGCTGGAGAGCGGGAGATGCTCCACCCATAATCCTTGTTCGGCACTGGTCTGTGTGGGCGGTACGGTCCACAAATCAAATTCACTGTTGGTGGAGGGGCAGGACTCTGCGTGGATCAAGGACATGTTTTAAGAAAAGATATACTGGGTCTTCGATGTGCGTCGTCGCTGGGTCGGTCGTCGACTGGTGCGTGGTCTCGGTGGTGCAGGTCTTTTATTTCCTACGGTGCGTTGTGCTTTGGGCACCAAGACGCCTCCTGCTTCTTTGGCCCGCCGTTTCAAGGCTTCTTTGGGTGCCGTACCCCCCAAGACATCACCGGCGACTTGCAGTCCACTGCGTACCGCTTCTTTGCCGATTGCTTTCACCCCACGCGTCACCAAGGGCAGGAACGTTTTCACGATGCTCCCGAGTATGTTCCCCAGTCCATGTCCTCGTTGCATGCGTGCACCACTAAAGACCGGAAGGCCACCGCCGGCCTGTTGGGCATAATAGTCCATATAGCTGCGTGCATCGCACTCGTAAGGCACCTTCATTATACAAAGTGGGAAGCACGTGCTTGTCGAAAATGAAGTGTCAGCACCACTTTCTCGCGTTCGAATGCCACCGGTCGTCCCGTGTCCTCCCTTATATCCACCGTGATAGTGTTGATGTCGGTTTGTCGTACGGGTAGGTAGAGCATGTGGGTGAAACTGTGGGTGACTTGATCTCCATACGTCTTTTTAATGGGCACCACCCGTAACAGAGGTGTGCTGATATCGCCCACGATGTGGTTGTCCACCACGTCTGAGTAGACGTAGAGTCCGTTCATACCCGACTTCATATCCATCGGGATCTCGCCTTGGTGGGCGGTGGGACCAGCGAACGTCCGTAGATCGAAACCCAGCATTTGCTGTAGGATAGGACTCAGTACGACACTCGCGTTGGCGGTGACGATACGCTGTGCCTTGTCGTTGTGTGCGTTGTAATCGAAGTCCACGTGATTCTTGAAGGGAAAGGATTTGATGAGTTTTGAAGTATTCGTGACCTCCCGTAGAGCCTTATAATGCAACAGTCTTGACAGCCCACCCACGAACTCCTTGGGAGTATCGTATTGGCCTTCGGGGAGGGTGAGTCGGGTGTCTTTTCCTTCGTAGGTCACCTCGTACCACACTTCATTGGCTCGCACGTTGTACCTCGAGTAAGGGTATTGGATATCCACGAGGCCACATTCCCAGCGCCCAGGTAAATGCAACGGTTGCGGTAACTGGGTCACGTACTTGGCCAAGGTGTTGTCAGGAAACACATCCAGCGAACTGTTACTGGGTAGGGTGAGGTAAAACATGGCGACTGAGCTGTCCTGCTGCTGCTGTTGGTTTTAATAGGTGTTCCAGGCCTTGGGCGATTATGTCCAGCGTCGTGTTCGTCGCGTTGACTTGCTACGTGTCACGGCTCTGGAGATGTGGGGTGTCCTGATCAAGGATGGTTTTTTAAAGGTCTGAAAAGAAGGTGCCCGTTGTGGTGGTGGTGTTTTGTGGGTTGACTCCGGTTCCCATTCGGATTCCCAAGAAGGTAGTGGGCCACTCGGCGATTGCTGGGTTCGCTGCATAAAGGCCCAGCGGTGGGGGTTCCCCAGCAATTCCTGTGGTACATGCAAGTCTTTCAAGCCTTGAGCGAAGACCTCCCATCCTCGAGGATCCGTGTGCGACCTGCGTTTACGCATCAGGTCATTCACTAAATCCGTCATGTGGGTCCCGGGAACCACCTGATTCTGTACCAGGAGTTCGCCTTTATCATTCCAAGTCATGTTAGGATTCTGTTTCATCCGTTGTAATACCAGGCCAGCTTGTTTCTTGAACGATGCAGGTACTCTTCAGCACTTCGTCTTCCACCCACTGTGGGGCTGTGGGTGGTACCCCTGGTAATGGCGGCTGTTGGAGCGGTGCTGAGGTCGGTGGTGTGTCACGTGGTGGTGGTGGTGGTGGTGGGGTAGAGAGGGTTTTGTATTGGTCCATGAACGTCATGTACCGTTGAAGCGTCTCATTGTACCGTTGTACTTTCTCACTGTCGCTTAACCCTGGTCTCTGTAAGATCTGTTGCATCTCTCCATCGAGGGTGTTTATGGTCTTCACCGTAGGTGGGACAGGGTAAGGCGATTGGAGGTTTTGAAGGAACCGTGGTTCGACGAGGACCATTTTTTCGTGTGGTTCATTGTCGGCCGAAGAGTCCACCCAATACTGGACCCAACACGGAAGCGGCCAACGGTGCTAAGATGGCCCCGAGAAAGCCGCCTTTCTGTAACACCTTTTTCTTTTGTGTTTGAGGGACCCGCTTCTGGACTAGCGTTCGAAGACCTGTCTTATGCTTGGCCAACTTGGTCTTCTGAGCCGGAGTCAGTGGTACGTTGCGTTTTAACAGGTTGTACCCGATCTCGCACAGACAGCGTACAAGGTCAGGGTCCGCACCGCGTACAATGGTTCGGACCAACTCAGGTGGGGCCGTCTTCAATACACGGAGCGTCGGAGCGTGCTTCCGTACTCGCGCAGACATCATGTACAACTAATGCTAGAACCCACAACTCTGCTCTTTTTATCTACTTCAGAGAACAGAGACAAAGTCAACCATGCTGTGGTATTAATTCTTTTTTATTATCCCCATCATCAAACACACAAACACACCAGCTGGGGGCGCCACTGTGGATGTGTTTACATTATTTTTGCATGTACACGTGGTGGGTCTCTCCGGGAAAGATGCCGGTCCGTAGTCGAAGGTGGTCGGGGGTGGCTTGCTTGAGGTCGAAGAGCATATACCCGTGCTGAGGGGTTGTGGCATCTTTAAAGGCTTCCAACGCAAACGGTGTGCGGCCAGGATACATCTGTCTCGCCAGGTGCAGCAGTTGAGTGGTATCTCTCGGGTTTTGAAGACCACCAGGTAGTGGGCATTTAAGCTGATGTTCCGATGTTCTTTGTTTTTACTGAACAGATTCTGCACAATGTAGATGATGCTGAGCCGTCGATGGTGGCTGCCTTTGGTAAAGAGTTGGGTGACTCGCGCATCCGTCTCCGCCATGAGATCATCCAGAACCACCAAGGTGTCCGGTTCCAAATCGGCCAGGTTGGGTAGGCCTTCCACGAACGTGATGTGGGGCATTGCTGCATACGCTGCCTGCCATTCTCCGTAACACCACACGACTCTGGCAATGGGTGGAGTGATCATGCTGTCGGCGTGTTGAAGGAGCTTCCTGACGAAGTGCGTTTTGCCGGAGCCCGTCGGTCCTGCGATGACGCAAGTGAAGGGATGCTGCCACCGAGGGTCCATGGTTCGAGGTGTATCCGTTGTCGTGGTAACCCGCTCTTGTAAATTTGGTACGAGTGAACTGGAGTGGTGGTGGTGGGTACAACGTCGGTCGTCGTTGTCTGTTCACTGTGAGGGGTGATGGTGGTGGGTACAACGTTGGTCGTCGTTGTCTGTTCACTGTGAGGGATGAAATCCGGTGGGTTTTCAGACGTAGTGGGTGTACACGGTGTAGGTGTGAAGCTTGGTGTGAAGCTCGACGTGGCTTGTACACGGGGTGTGGTGATGACTGGGCTCGATACGGGGTTGACTGGTGCTATCTGTAGACCGGTGTCACTGGTGGCTGGTGTTCTCAGTTGGTTAAGTAACGTGCTGACATAGGCTACGTCGTAAAACACACCTCCGTACAACACACTCAGCAGGGTTAACAGTATCACCACAAAGCCCACTTGCGCTTTGCGCGTTTTGGGAGACGCTGTGTTCAGAGGCAGGTGCTGTTTGTCCATAGCACTGTGGTCGGACGTGGAATGAAGGATGACGGCAGTGGTGTCTGGCTTTATAGTCGTTTCACCTGGTTGGCAGCGACCCGGGAATTGAAGGAACTGGGCCAGCCTTGCCATTTGACGAAATGAAACAGTTTGCCACGTTGACGTTCCGTTTTCAAAATCTGCTCCACCGTGTAGTAGTCTTGCTGTGTTTTTACGACAGGCTGTAATTCCGTCTCGTAAAACGTCCCTAGCAACGGTTCCCCTTGAAGATCTTCCAGTTCATAGACTCGCTGCTGTCGGGGTAGGCGCCGTTTAATCAGGAAGTGCTCATCGCTCCAGTTGGGCAAGTAACTTTTCTCAAATTGACCTTTGACTTTACTGATCCGTACAGGGTCCCCGACCTTGAACACCGCCTTCGTCGTTCGCTGCGATTGCCTGGGGTACAAGACACGCCGGACTTGGGCTTCATTGCGTTGGGTCACGGTAATGGGGGCTCTCTCTATACTCCGGTGATAGGCTCGATTGTAACCACTCACAAGTTTCGGGAGAACATCGATGTACCGCCTTGTATTCTTATAGGTGAAATATTTATAGATACGGCCTTTGAATGTCCTGTTGAACCTTTCCACCACGGAAGCCTTGGTCTCGTTGTACGTATGGAAGAAAAACACCTTCTGGGCTTTCAGAAACTGTTGGAACGGTCTGTTGAGGAATTCCGTGCCTTCGTCGGTTTGCAAATACAAAGGTTTGCGCCCGGTCTTGAAGATGTCTTTGAACGCCGCTATGAGATTCGCCCCCGTTTTCGTCCGGATGGGTACCACCCACGCATACTTCGATGGATATCGATGCACGTCAAGATATACCGATTCCCATCGTTGTGTTTGGCAAAGGCGCTCATATCGACCAAATCCGCTTGCCACTGGGCATCTATTCCTCCCACGATGACCCGGTTCCGTAGAAAATGGCGACGGACAGATCGATGTAAGGTATAGGTGTCTTGTTTTCTTGTATCCCCTGGGCACGTTGTATCCCCTGGGGTTTGGCCGCTCGATAGAGAGCCGACAATGCACTATAGGCCGCCGGACTGTCGGGACTGTAGTATAAGTTATCCAGCACCTTCTCCCAGCGCTTCATGGTGACAAATGATGATGGACCCTGGCTCTATCGTTTATTTATAACGGGTATATATTGGGCCGGAGTTTCTTTCTGATTTTTTTCGTTGGCTTCCACAGTGTCCATGGTAAATGACCAGTCCAACTCGTCTGATGACCGCTTGATAAGCACTTCATCCACATCTACCACGGCATCTTCCAATGCAGACCATAGATCAGGGTGAAGGGTAAAATGCACTGTACCTCCATCTAGCCGAGCCAATTGAGCAAAGAAAGGCCCGCGTCGGATGTACACATCGTGACACAAGTGGATGAGGTCGCCGTCCAGTTCACCAGACAACACCCGTTTGAATTTGGTCCAGCCCTCCCGGGACAGACGAATGTGGGCCGGGCACGGTTGTGTAGGGTCCGCATCACAGATGTCTCCCACCTCCTCCATGATATCGACTTTATCCGCATAAACGTGCAGGAAGACCTCGGGGCTCAAACTGAGATACGCTCGTATTATATGCTCCGTCATGGTCAGTACGTGAATGGTACAAGATTTGACTGTCTCTCGTATTTATAGGGAGAACCCCGTGAGATCAAACGATCGGGTGGTCAAAGTCTAGCCGGGTAATCAATGGCATCGTCGTCTGGTTCATTGCTAGACATTTGTTCATTGGGTTCTGCCGCCGCTTCTCTCAGGCACGAGCCCACTCCAACTCGTCTGATGACCGCTCGTCCGGTGTAAACAGCTGGTCCACGATAGGCACCACTTTCTCGAAGGCTGTCCACAGATCGGGGTCTAGGGTGAAGCCTCGCGTAGGGTCTTGGTAGCGGCCCAGGCGTGGGAAGAAGTGTCCACGGTGTACGTAGATGGCATTGTCTATGTGGATGAGGTGTCCGTCGAGCTCGCCGCTCAACACCCGTTTAAATTTGGTCCAGCCGTCACGGTGTAGCGTAACCGTATTCGATACGGTCTCAGCGCGCGACCAGCAAACATCTCCACGGTCTTCCACGAGGGTGACTTTATCTTCATATACGTGTAACCCCACCCGGGGTGTAAGGGGAAGGATGGCTCGTAGAACTGGTGACATGGTTGGCCCAATGACGAGCGTTGAATGACGCACACTGTGTCTGACCCTCGGATTTATAATCAGGTCCCACTGTCAATGCCACAGCGCCAGGGTCAATAGGGCACAGACCATAACTAGGCCAACCAGCCGTCGCTGATTCCGGCGTGAGCGCTCGTGGTCCATAGCCCGAGCATCAAGGATGGCTGTCATAGTCCAGTAGTGGTGAGTGATGGCACACCTCTCCATCGAGTGCACTCTGTCGAGGACGGCTTCTGTGAACTCGTTCAGGATCTGGCGTCGCCCCTCGTTGTCGTCGCCATCTGAAAACATGGACCGAACCACTGCTCGGTAACCCGTGAGCGAATTAACCACGGTCGCATGCTGTAAAATGCGAGTCGCATAGGGACAGGTGTCCGTCATGGCTCTGAAACCGTAGGAATGGAGGTGTAGGATCCAGAGAGACGTGTTTTATAGACCATGTCACACATGCGCGCCTAGACGTAGCTCTACGGGTGTAGTCCGTGATACGTACTATTCTGATGGGTTAGTCCAAAAAAAGAGAGCAACAACAACAACAACAACAAAGATTACAGCGCCGGAGGATTCCCTGGAAAATCTTCTCCACGTCTCATGGTATAGCTCCGGTGAGGCAGGCTCAGGCTTGTGAGGCAGGCTCAGGCTGGTCAGGTCAAGCAGGCCAATGAATGCAGCATTGCCCTAAACATTCCCACTTTTATACACCTGCATAGAAGTACCCGGATGTAGG
>JAVTVY010040594.1:0-18334 GCA_036873755.1 Hanleya hanleyi | reverse complement strand
AAGGGGTCGTTCTTGATTTTGTTATCCCGAGCATACTGCAAAGCTCCTTAATCAAGTTGCCCTCAAAATTGGCACCTTGATCCGAGTGTATCCGCTTCGGTAGCCCATAATGCACCACAAAATTGTTAACAAATGCATCTGCGGTAGTCTTGGCAGTCATATTACGAGTGGGCACGGCTAGTGCATATCGCGTGAAGTGATCGGTGATGACCAGAATGTGCTGGAAACCTCCTTTGGACATTTCAAGAGTCAGGAAGTCCATGCAAACTAACTCTAGTGGCTGAGTTGTAGTAATGCTCACTAATGGTGCTCTGAGGTTAGTTGGCGATTTTCGTTTCAGACATCTGTCACATCTGGTAACCCAATTTTCCACGTCTTTGTGCATTCCTGGCCAGTAAAAACGATCTTTCAAAAGGCTCAAAGTTCGATCTCTACCAGGGTGACCAACATCGTTATGCAACCCAGTCAAAGCTTGAGGAATATGCGACCTCGACAAAACTAACTGTTTAACAGCCTTGCCATCTACCAGAATCTCGCGGTACATTACACCATCCACAAGGACCAATCTATCAAACGTTCGTTGTAAAGAGAGATTCTCAGGCGATGCGGGAAGTTGGCCTTTACTTGGTCTGGTCTTCTCCCGTACAAAGCTCAACCACGGTTTTAAGACTGAATCGCAAGACTGCAAATGTGCCCAATCTTCACACAATGGTGCCACCTCTGGCCTTGCAACATCAGACAGCTCTTTCAGTACGGCGCCAGACAAGCACAAACTTTCAACAAAAGGCGGTGCATGCTCAATATTACATATAGCCTGTACAGAAGCCTCTGAAATCTCCACGGGACCATTGACTCTTAATGCTGAAGGAAGGCGTGACAAAGCGTCGGCATCGGCGTTGTGTTTCCCTCTGCGATACTCTATACTGAAATCGTAACACGATAACTTAGCCAGCCATCTATGTCCAGTCGCATCCAGCTTAGCACTCGTCAACACATACGTTAACGGGTTGTTGTCAGTCTTGACGCAGAACTTCCGTCCATACAAATAGTCGTGGAATTTCTCGCTAATTGCCCACTTTAACGCCAAGAACTCTAACTTGTGCGCGCAGTAATTTCTCTCAGCCTTTGTCACGGCTCTGCTGGCGTAGCTAATGACACGCGTTACTCCTTCTTGCACTTGGTAAAGAACTGCACCCAGGCCTCGCTGGCTCGCGTCAGTGTGCAACTCAAATGGCAGCTTATAATCAGCATAGCCTAGTATCGGCGGCGAGGAAAGCAGAGCCTTCAGTCGCTTAAATGCGTTGTCTTGTGGAAAACTCCAAACCCATGACTTCGTTGGGGTCTTACTGCTACCACGTTTTCCCTTTGATTTCCGGGTAGATGTAGCCGGAAGTAAATCAGTAAGAGGCCTGGCCACCTGTGCAAATTCTTTAATGAACTTCCGGTAGTATCCGGCAAATCCCAGAAAACTTTTCACTTGCTCAGGTGTCTCGGGAACTGGCCAGTTTACCACTTTTTCAATCTTTTCAGGATCTGCCTCTATCCCCTCTGGTGAAACAATATGGCCGACATAACGGACTTTATCTTTGAAAAAAGAACACTTCTTTGGAGCCAATTTGAGATTATGCTGTCTCAATCTTTGTAAAACCAACTCAAGACGCCGGAGATGTTCTTCAAAAGTGTCGGAAAATACAACCAAATCATCAATGTACACCAGACAAACTCTAAGATTGAGGCCGTCCAGTGCGACCTCCATTAACCGCTGGTAGCTGGCAGGAGCGTTAGCCAACCCAAACGGCATACGATCAAACTCATAAAAGCCGAGTGGCCCAACCGTAAATGCAATCCGTTGTTTGTGTTCTTCCACAATTTCTACCTGATGGTATCCGCTCTTAAGGTCAAGGACAGTGAAAAATTTTGATCCAGACAGACAATCAAACATTTCGTCTATACGCGGAAGCGCATAGTTATCTTTGACGGTTCGCTGGTTGAGTTGTCTGTAATCCACGCACATGTGCAGTTTCCCATCCTTCTTTCCCACTAATACAACATTCGATGACCACGGTGATTGAGAAGGGCGGATAACGCCAGCAGCCAAAAGCTGTTGGAGGTGATCACGCACGTCTTCATACATCGAGGGAGGTATACGGCGATGTCGTTGTTTAAACGGATGGTCATCTGTAAGCGAAATACTATGTTGAACTAGTGACGTATGCCCGAGGTCAAGGTCACTGGCTGCAAAAACATCACTATACCGGGCTATCAAACTTTTACCCTTTTCCACGTCATCAGGACCGAGTCCGGAAGTAGATATTTCGACTTGCTTTAAGATGGATTCAACAGACTCCACCGAACCACCATCAGCTGCTTCAATGCTTACCGGTTGTATTTCACACAGTAAAGCCTTGGGAGCAATCACCATAGTACGGGTGGTAATATTGGAGACCCGCACAGTCACCAACCCATTGTTCCCATACTCATATGACGCCACTGCCGGTACGATATCCAAGTCAGCTGATATTGAAGCATCTCGGCAGGGCTCGAATACTGCGCATGAATTGTGATATGGAAGCTCCTTGTCAAAGAACGCAGTCACGGTAACGTCACTGTTCGCAGGGACAACTACGTTGTGCTTCTCCGCACTCTTCACAGTGGCAAGGCGAAAGTTGTTTCTCTCCAACTCCTTCTCACGCAAATGCAGGCAACGAAAGGCTAAATACCAGTGAAAATGTCGGCACTCTGTAGGAACCGCTCTCCACATTGATGTTGGCAAAGCCCCATAAACCTGGAGAGGACATTGGTGCCTAATAAGACTGGCACCCTGGCACTGTACCTACTATCGGGAACCACCAACAATATACAACGTTGCTCATCCTTCACCGGAAGTCCCTTAACCTCAATATTTAGGTCAACGTAACCTAAATAGGGCAGGGCCTTACCATCTGCACATTCCACCTCGAGAACATCCTCCAGCGCCTCCATGGGAGTACCATAAAGGTGAGTATTGTAAAACGCCTCGCTAATTGTTGAAATTGTAGCTCCTGTGTCCAACAAAGCCAGCGTCTCGACAGCCCCAATCCGAATTTCAACCTCATTCGCCACTCCGACTAAACCATCTGGAACTCGAACGCGTTGACTTTTGCATGGTTCGGGACAATTACTACGGAAAACTATCGGCTGCCCCTCCCCATAGCTCCGCTGGAGTTTAAATCACGATTAGAATGATCTAAACGTACACGACAGCCAACTTCTAAATGACCTCTTTGAAAACATCGCCAGCACTGGGGTTCATCTTCTGACGATGAAGTATATCCCGGATTACCGTGAACCGGATAAAAACCTCTGCCACGATCGCTATTCCCTCTAAACCCACGCCCTCTGTTATCTCTGCCACTCTCGTTCCCAGAGTTACGACTCCTCTGTGCAAACTGCTTATTACTAGGGGGCCGGTAATTATCTGGAAAAACGGACGGGAGCGATCCTTGACTGGAACTGTTGACCTTATCTTTCAAGTTGTTTACCTCATTGGTCAACCTATGTATCATCCCTTTCGTCTCTTTAAGGTCGGAAGTGAACTCTGACGTGACGACCGATTTACTGGTGACACTACTTTTCTTCGCAGAAGCGCGGTGCTCTTTACCCTGTTCGTGTTCTATTTGACGCAGCACTACTCTCAGCTCGTCAAAATCGGTGATGCGGTCATATTTATGGCCAGATATATCCTTAAGACTTTTTTTCAACCCCGACCAGAGCATAGTCCTTAACATCTCATTTACCTGGGAGGATTGAACAAGACCTTTCTCCACCGCCTTCCCCAGTATATCTTCCAGCCTACAACCCCAGCTAGATACGTCTTCATCTTCACGTTGTTGTGCGCTATAGAACTATAGCGCAGATCTATCGATCCATAGATCTATCGATCCATAGATGCTATCTAATTTTGCCATCACATCAGATATATCAGCGTGGGGGCCCAATCGCATGATAACCCTACCAGCTTCTCCCTTCAAAGAAAACCGAACGGCTTGCATGAGGACCTCATTGGAATAATACTTACCGGTCAATAAACACTTAACCTCATATCTCCATACATCATACGGTGTGTCCTTTACACTAGAACAGGAACCTGAGAAAAAGGAAATCTTAGGAGGATGCACTCCGACGGAAATGTTAGAGGGTGGACCAGGAGGGTCGTCAGGGGGCGATGTATCGGACGCGGTCAGATAATCTTTCATCCGCCTTTTAAAATCGGCAGGAGAATCGGCCTTTGGTTTGACGTCCATTTCAGACAGTGTGCTCACTAACGCCTTAACTTCGTCCTCAGCAAAAGCCGCCATAGTATGAAGAGCAAAGAATGAAACTGATGGTAAGACAATGACGTAAGAGCAAAGTCAGCGAGGGCAGAGAATAAAGGGAAATACTTGACAGGAACGAAACGACTGCGTTCGACTCGTTTAGATCCGTTTCGCGACACGTTCGGTTACAATTACGAGCGAGAAAATTTGAAACATTAATCGCTGCGTACACAAATTTTCCAACATTCGCGATTGGCCAACATACAAAAAAGAAAATATACAGAGGTGGACCAATTCACGACACAAAAAAAACTCCCATAGCAAATTGGTCAGTACAAAGGCGGACCAATTCACAAAAGTTAACCCACTTACCACTTAACCTACGTTAGATATTGACCAATCAATATCACCGAGATTTTTTCCTAAATAAGTTGCATATCAATACCAGTGAAATGGGACCAAAAACAATTTCAAAAAAAATGTGGGGTGTATCGGATAGGACATAAATTGGTGCTACATGAAGCCGTTTATGCCGGTCGATACAATTGAACTCTGTGCCCTTTTAACATGTGTGATTAAAAAAAAACAATCGCAAATTCAAACCAGTCAATATTTCAGCAATCAATATTCAAAAATTCAGTTCACGTCAATTGAGTATATGAATTAACCTTCAATGCAGACTAAATTTCGTTAGAAATAAATTTCAGTTTGACGGATATATCAAAATAGACCTCTATTGAGTGACCTGAACTTCATTGAATATACGGCTTCACTATTAATCACCAAAATTTCAGTACTCGTTAACGTCAACATTCACTACACCCCACTATTAAATATGCAATCAACTTCAGTATGCAATCGACTTCAATATAGGTTAGTTTCCAATATAAACCAATACAGTATATATGGCTGAAATTTTAGGACGTGTCTAATTATATCAAGAGATGAATTTCATTGTGAACCAGATTTGATTAAGTCAAAATTCAGTAATGAACATTTCAGTAAGAATTTAAATTCAGTACTAGATTATGTTCAATACGCATTGAATTCAATACGAATGGTATCTCAGTACGAATACTCTTAACGAATGTCACTTCAATACTTCATAAATTTAAATTCAATTGATATCACTGTCGTTTCATTACCGATTGAGTTCATTATCAATTTAGTTTAAGTTAAGTTTCTTAATCAATTCAGTAGTGTCAGTATGAAATAATGTCAGTACCAGTACAGAAAAATTATGATCAGAAATCAACTTACATGTGACTGTATTATTGATAACGTTCAAATATCCTGTGCATCATTTATCCAGAAACAGTTCTCTTGATATATGTCCATATAGTGCATACGTTATGTCCTATATTACTGTATTCAGTTTCAAGCGTTCACTGGTACTGGTAACTCGTCAGCGTTCTGTTCAAGACACATGTGTATAAAGTTCATCATTCCAATGGCAGGAACTAAATGCACGTCACATGAACACAATTGTGGTCCAGAGGAACTCCAAGCTCAGCTCTTGCAGGTAGGTATACATGTAGGCCTCCCGTCTGGCGTATGGTCTGTTAGTGGAAATCCTGGTCACGGCACCAAATTGTAACAGTGGCCCAAATCAACAAGGCAAAGATGTTCGTTTCCACAAGCCGAGTTTATTTTGTGGTGGAGAATAACTCTCTCACACACACACACCGCTCTAAAACGAAGAACAAACGTAACATTTACTCTAAAGACAAATGGTACGATACAACAGATTTACAATCTTCGCATCGTACGAAGTGTACTGATAAGATAGAAAATATAGCTGAAGGCTTTACAGCGAGAGCATCGTTACACTATATTCTATCCAATAAATAATACTGGCTTGTGATATTCCGGCTTTAATACAAGTAAACAAATACAAATATAAGTATCTGACCAACCTGAACTAGGAGTTTCCCTGGATCATAAAAATAAAGGGTTGTGGAGTGAAGTGGTCCGCCCGAACTCAAGCATGATACTGAAATCAGAAAGCCAACTACCCGGAAAATAACCGGTATATAAACGCGATCAGCGCTCCGCTTGCGTAACCGATACAAGTCGACTCGCGACGCTCGTGCCGAAACCAGAAAGGGATCGTTTAGCATAACAGGTAGAAAGAGTAGAATAAGAATGGTGATATACAGAATAAGAATAAGAATCTGTACACGGGCAAATTAACTGGACATGTAATGCAACACAGAAATACTGAGGTTCCATCGGCCAAAACCGCATACGTCGAATATAAAAACTGTCAAACTGTACAAAGAATTGACTCCGTCACAGCTGGAAAGTCGATCTTTACGTAAAAGTATGGTGATTAAAAAGACGGTATTTTTCAAGATGTTTTGATTACCTGCTACATTATGGGAAACAATTAAACAGATGGGTAATCAGTATTACTGAAGAGGCTGTATTTAAAATACTAAGTAAAATCATCAAATCCTACATTCAGCAGATTGCCGTCATCAAAATGTGTTTGCTCAAAACTCGATTACAACGTGATGTAGAGATACTATTTATACGTCATTGTAAAGGTCTTGTACATGGGAATGACAAAGAATCATTATTATTTGGTGCCCCGAGGGTGAAGCTGGTCACATTCAAATTGTATTTTCCTATGTTATAAGTATATATGCTAGACTATATAATAATAGCGAGAAAAAATGGAGTGGCGCACATGCACATGTATCCTGATGCATGTATATGAGAACGAGCATCATGCATTCAGTATATATTCTTTGTCCGTATTGCGTTTACCAATACTTGGTTAGTCTTGAATTGAATTACCGTAAACTATATAAATGCTAGATATCAACTATAGGGCAAATATTTAAGAACAATATAAATTACCGTAAAATATATAAGAATATGTTCTAATGTGGGAAAAATAGTGCGTTTAAAAAACAAAGTACCAAGATAATATCAACATTCAAATCATTGCCGTGTTAATCATATATATCCACTTGGTTGACCAAGGTGCTGATTACAGTAAAATAATAACGTCATTCATTTATCTGGAATGAGGTTGTAGACTGTCAAGTGTATCTCTAATGTATATCATCTATCCTCTATATATTTAAATCTGCAAAACGTGTTTTTTTTATAATATTAGTGTCATCGCATGGCCCGGGATTGAAACCGAAGACAAACGACTTCACCTCACACTCTGATATACATCAATCATCCCTAACTCAGGAACCGCTGGGCGTACAGTCACAAATCTCATCGTGAACAAGGTGTTTTGGTCTTGAACAAGGGCACTGAAACTATTAAAGAATTGTAAATGTATTTTCACAGATAAAGCCTGAACTTTACTGAATGCTTTATCGTTTAACCCCACCTGGCCTGGGGGGGGTGGGGTAGAAATGCCCCCCTCAGTGAACTTTTCTCTGCTGCTCCGAAATGACAAAACCGAGGAGGCTGAAACGTGGTGACTTTAAAGTTTATCTTATTGGGGTCATTTTGAGCCTATTTTCATATACCACCGGACAGAGGATCATGGTATGGGTAAATTTAAAATGACGGCCATTTGATATCCGCGAAAGTCGTGTTTTTCAATCTTTTCGCTCCATTTTCTCACATTTTCCTTTCTTAAAAGGCCTTGAAAATATTTTATTTATGCGAAACTTATTATTCTATATTTTATTTGATTTTATACGAGGGAAATAATCGCAAAAATGAAAAATCGACTCCAAAAAGGCCGAAAAATTACATCCAAGAAGATGACTTTCTTCGGCTGCGATACAGTGAACGACAAGAGAAAATATCTTTAAACAATATATGAATGTTCTAGCTCGATTGAGTTAGTTATATCATGAAATTGAAACCCACAAGATCTAAATCGATTGAGTCCGACGAACGTTTAGACACAAAGGACCCATTGGACCAAACACACTTTCCAGCAGTGGAGATATAATGCCACGGCACATCACCGAATTAAATGGCGTTTTGGTTCAAGAGGTCCTTCGTGTCTAAATTTCTGTTTGAGTCACTCGATTTAGATCCTTTTTTCACGAAATCGCACATGCTGCGGATTTCAGTTTCATGTCATAATTATAATCACAACGCATCAAGCTAGAACTTCACAGATTGTGTACATATATTTTGTCTTGTTACATTAAAACATAATTATTTTTAGAACATTTCAACCCCACCACGTACAGGCCAAAATCCCGCCGTAAATTACCATCTCCCTTTCTCACGCAATAAACTGCATTTTGTTTTATTTGTGATTGTCTAGCTCACCAGGTGGAAAACCGACATTGTGAAATACCCGTTCCGGAGATTGGTGCTAATTTTGAGCAAAGCGATGTCATCCTTTATACAATATCAGAAGGACTTGTTATAGACGTGACGCACCTGAAATACATACCTAAAACATGATGTTCCTAATTCGTGACCAAAAGTTTAGGTTCAAAAGGAAATGTGATCCAGAAACGAGTCCGTCACGTTTACACCCAAAGTACTGGGTCAAAATGACCCAGTCATGCTGGCAGTGTACAATAGATAACTACATGTATAGGCCTATCCGGCTGGTATTCTTGTATATCGTTTTTCATGCTATTCCAACGGCGTCTTGTCAGTAACGCAGCTATTTTAATTGGCAAGTTCATATAGTCTATGGCGAGAATGAGACGAGATCGTCACGAACCTGAATCTAACAATTTTCAGTTCACTGAAATAACAAAGGGCACGCAACCAAAACCTTTAGTATCGTTGATCGATGTCGAAGGTTTCGAAGTAAATATATGGCAGGATCACCGCAGTCCAGAAATAGTAATTGTATATCCATTTGTTCTCAGACTGAATCCATGTAGGTGTATACCTTGATCTCCTCAGACGGGTACACACCTGAATACACAGCCAAACGTCCGGTATGTGAGAGGGTGAGCCATGCAGGATAATATATCCCATCCTTCTGTGTGAGTACTGTCCGTATGTAGTCTCCGCTTGGTGAGAACAACAATACACTATGTGTGTTATTTGATGACGCATATATATACCCGTCCTGGTCCACACATACACCACATCTCCTTGACATCTGTTCACTACTGAGGTTATTGTGCTGACGTAGGCGACGCTTTACACTCCCTTCATGGCTGAATATGATGACGTCATTCCGACTGTGATCCGTCACCACAACATCTCCTTGTACATCAACAGCCACACCGAGTGGAGATTTCAGTTCTCCCTTCCCGTATGTTTGTAGAATGTTTCCCTTACAGTCAATGTGATGTACGGCACAATTCCCCGGCCTCGCCATCACCAAATATGTTGGTTGTCCATCTACTGGTCGACCACACACAATATACGGACAGTCCGAGGAGAACGGTAACGTGATGGTGGTGTGACCTGTCCTGGTAAGATCACTCACTATTAGCTGTACCGGAACATTCTGATCTCTGCCTCCCTTAGACACCACGATAGTGTTATTATTCACACAAACACCGTAAGCTCTGCCTCCTGTGTTATAGCTGTTACTGATATCTGTCCAAGTTTTACGGTTGAAGCTATATAAGTGCCCGTCAACACAAGCGAACACAGTGTTATCGTGGAAAGCCATACCCGTGATACCCAAGCCCGAAGGAGCCGGTATTGTCTGAATTAGTCTCAGCGTCTCCAGTCTACGTCCCATCTTGATCTCTGAGACAGATTCATCACTCGGATTGTCAAGTTCTTTGGCTGAGACATCTCGGCAGCTCAACGTAAAATGTTTCTGCAGGCCGTCGGTGATAGAGGAATCCAGGGTCGATTGCAATTTCAGAATCTGATAATCTGGGACGGACACGGACTCTGATTTCAGGTTTGCACTCCTCTCCTTGACAAGATTGTAATCATGGAGTAGTTCTGTCTCACTACCTTTCGTCAAGAGAACGTTTGTATATGGTATATGACTTTCCATCTGAGTTAGCAGAAATTGGGCCTCTTCTAATTCATTTTGCTGGGTCTTTATACCGGTCGACATAACTACCTCAGCCTCGGCGATCGCTTCGTCTGCTGTTTGGTTTATTACAGACATAAGTTTGTCCCGTTCTTCATTGATAGAATTAATCAAAGCTGTCTTTTCTCTTCCTAACGTCGAGATATTGCGAGAAATATGTTCCACCACCGTTGATATTTCTCGTTGCTTCGATTGCAATTCCGAAACGTCACTCCTAAGATCCTCTCGTTTTCCTTTGACCGCCTCCTGAAATGTGACCGCCTTGTGATCTGTATGATCTAAAGCTTTACAATCTCGACAGATCAACAGCTGGCAAGGGAGACAAAAGTAACGTACGATTTCGTCCTTGTGATTGTGGCATTTAATGGCAGTTATGTGGCATATTTCCTCTCTGTCGTCGCCTGGATCAACATCTTTGCCTATTGGTAAGATATGGTGGTTCCTAGAAAAACTGACCTTTCTATGCGCTTTATCACATTCCTCGCACAAATACTCACAGCATTCAACGCATTTTGACTTAGCGGGAGAATTGACACCGTCGTGGTTACACGGGTCACATGACCTATTTAAAGGAACTTTGTTGTATTCGTCCTGGAGCCTCACAATCAAAAAGCTATGTGTTAATCCATCCACACCATCCTTAGGTAGCGTTATGGAACTACGGCACATGGGACACAGAAACGCTCCCTGATTTAACGTTTTCTCGATGTATATCTGGAGACATTCTCGGCATACAGAGTGGCCACAATGAAGTAGTTTGGGTTTTTGGAAGTACTCCAGACATAGGGGACAAGTGACCAAATCAGAAATGTTCTTCTTTTCAATTTTACCGGTGTCCTCTCCAGTAGCCATCTTTGAGTTCTGTGTTAATTCCTGTTGAAAGTGAACAAATCTGTTATCAGAACAATTTATTCGCATGTGTAAAATCTTTACTTCAACAGGGAACCAAAGGGCAGTTTTCAATGTTGTTGGAATGATAGCTAATGTTCCCGCATCCAAACCCTGCATATAAATCGTTCACCATTAGCAGTCTCAAGTCAATGTGATCGTAACAGTCAGATATAGATTGTATTGCCGCGGGGGCTTGTCAAGTCACTCCTCACAATTCATCACCAGTAAATTATGCTTTCCTAGTATGTTCCTGGCAGGGTTGGTAGAAGCGGGTAAGGTGAAATTGATCGAAATGTCGAGTGGGAGAGGCGGGTAACATGAATTGATCGAAATTTCGAATGGGATGGGAGGGGGGAGGGGGAGATGGCGGTAACATAAATTGACCTTTTGTAAAATATTGATAACACTTTAAATACCCATTCGTTCGTGAATAATAATGGTACTCTGGATCGGTGACGTCAGCCATCCATCTCAAGTGTCCTATCATGTTTATGGTGTCACATCACAGGACTTGTATACACTGAGTATCACATACTTATACACATTTGTTTGTGAATAATAATGGTACTCCGGATCGGTGACGTCAGTCATCCATCTCAAGTGTCCTATCATCTTTATGGTGTAACATCACGTACAGAACTTGTATACACTGGGTATGACATACTTATAAACATTTGCGACAAATCGAACGGTAATAACAGTCATGTCAAGTACGAATTTAAGTAGCATTATCAAAGTTAGTACCAAAATGTCTTCTTTGCCTATTTCGTTATAATAACAACAACAGCAATTAGCAAACAGTGTCATATATCTTGTTTTTAAAGTTGTATTGAATCTGCCGTCATTATGTACCGTTCTTGGCATAAACTATCTGTCTTAAATACGGATAATTAATCTAATTGGATTCTAAACTAATTCAAATTGATTTTTACGTCAGGGTAATTTAAGTGGTGAATTTCTCCGTCTCGAATCGAAAATGTGGTTTAAAATGGAAGAGGGGAGATAACTCCTCTAATCTTGGCTTGTGTTGCCATGATGTCAAAGTATGATATAAGCCTTTGCTTCAGTGTAATTTGCTCCCGAAATGTGCTTAGACCAGGTGACCTATTTCGCGGAAAGAGCACAGACAGTAGTAACTTGTGTGTCCCCGGCCAAATGTCGTTAATGTACCCGTTTATCCAGCTCTGTGCATTTTATTAAAAATTAAATATCACAGATTATGCGGTTTCGAGATAAAACCCTCACGGACCGCAATAATGATTAACATCGAATAACACAATGGAAGTAAATACTTGTTCTGTACCGATCACATATTCCTCACACATACACACTGTGATACACGAGATTTAAAAAAATGCTTAACTCGCTACGTCACTTTATCTCTTAACTTCATATATTTAAAAAAAATAAAAAAAATAACAAAAATATGTTATATGTAATATTAGATAGGAGTATACCTTATGGGCAGACAGTCAATACAGTATTACAACCCATTCGAGACTAGATCTGAGCAGTAACCTTACCTGTGTCGTTCTCCGTGGTCTAAAGACAAGTGACACTCCGTCTAGTCTACTACGCATATCGGATCGATCAAGTGTGGGGTTTTGTTTCCCCGCAACGCCGTATTTTGTACCGCTCATAAACTACTCCATGACCCATGCACGACAAAGATATATTTCTCAGAAGACAGATATAGAACGACTGCTAGTTGAAACGTGGCTATGAAAATATGTGTACACAATTCAGATCAGGGGGATATCTATGGAAGCCGGATGCAGCCATCTCGCGTCTTCGCATTTTCGCATCTTTAATAGTAACACGAAAACGGGAAAACCCGACGCGAAAACACGAAAATGCGAAAACGCAAAAAAACACGAAAACCCGACGCGAAAACACGATGCGAAGACGCGAAAACGCGATGCGAAGACACGAAACATTTTCGAGGGAAAATCCAAGGAACAATGAAAACATGGAAGATTTGCAAAGAAAGTTAGGGGAGTAGGGGACGGATACAAGTGAACGTTCAGGAGACAGAATTCCTCAATTTAGAAAAGAGCGAGATTTTCAAGGAAATGTAAATAACTAGACTGAAATCTGATGATGGTGGTATAATTTGCAATAGAAGCGAGGTTATGGAGATTATGGCAGTATTATGAAAATTTATATAATATGATACCGATTTTTGTGAATACAAGCTCGTGTTCAGGGAATTTCCTGACCTTTGTTTTTCCAACGCGTATATATATTATATTTGTATCTACAGCTATAACTATGTGTGACTAGCTTTGTCCCAAATGGTATTTTTATATCTCATTTTCGTTGGGGAATGCAAAATTCTTGAAAACAGTTTGTTTTACCATGGTTGTAAATACATGTAGGTTTTGATATGTATCCTCACTCATTGCCCATGTTAAGGGTCGTATTGACTGGCGAAACAGTCCCAATGAACTGTTATGAAAATTCATGCAGCTATATGAAGCGCGAAGCCGCGAAAACGCGAAAATGCGAAAACGCGACAATACAAAAAACGCGAAAACGCGAAAATACGAGAATGCGAAGACGCGAAAACCCGATGCGAAAACGCGAAAATGTTTTCCTGTCTTCGCATCGCGTTTTCGCGTCGGGCTTTCGTGTTTTCGCGCTTTCGCGTTACTATTATAGTTGCAAAAATGTGAAAACGCGAGATGACGGCATCCGGCTTCCATAGATATCAGATTTTTAACTGTGCGCTTGGTGTCATTAAAAAAAGACAAGTTTGCTGAGTTAGAATATATCTGTATGACGATCCACCATGTCCAAGGCGATATGTCGCGCTTGAAAATATTAAATATATTTTCCCTTCAGTGAGCTCAATATTAAATTTTCGCACACCGATTAAAATCGTCAATTTCCAATAAGGTGTGATTATGCAATTATATTTGTCAAGCTCCCGAGTTATGGAGCCACAGGTGTTTCTCATTAACTTAGCTCCGTATTGGTATTAAACAGTGAAATAGTTTGGGTAAATATCTGGCGGACACTTGTGAGTGAACCTGATTCGGATACTATTATGTGATACGAACAAAAATCTCGATTTTGATGAGGTTCGGGGTAAAAGAAAGCGCTGGTATTCCAAGAAGTTTATAATTAATTTCGTTTCTTTATGTTCCTCGATGGGAATTGCATAGATTTTAAGATTGCAAGAGATTCTTTTTATCGAGTGAGGGAGGACTGTGTGTTTGGTTATTTGAGAGAAATG
Organism: Hanleya hanleyi; assembly: GCA_036873755.1. NCBI lineage: Eukaryota > Metazoa > Mollusca > Polyplacophora > Lepidopleurida > Hanleyidae > Hanleya > Hanleya hanleyi. The sequence goes on along the minus strand of JAVTVY010040594.1, from coordinate 3,954 downwards.
GATTTATTACATAAGTTTTAATATATGTGTATGTTTTTGGTGTGTTGTGTTCATTACTTTTAGATTGCTGAGTTGTTGACTTGTTTTTGTTGGAATACTTAGAATTTTGTTTGATCGTCGCTAAGTTAAAGGGAACGTAAACTCTGGTGAACGTGCGTGGCCAGTTAAAGCTTTTTCCTCATAGCATCCAAATCGCGTATCAGATATTTTTATCAGTATTAAACGATTTAACATCGCTAGAATGGAACAACATAGAGGCCACCATGTTTGAAGAATTGTGACGTCAGCGTACACTAGTTCGTCTGTCTCTGGAGGTAAAAACGCGTCAATTGGCAGACATGCAGTATTCGAGACCGTAGCGCACAAGCATGAACGAGGATGATACTATAGTGCGACATGTCGGGATTACCTGGCACAGTGTGACAGCCAAATGCAGAGCAGCCCGGCATGATAGAATATCTGACAGAATCAGGCCGTATTTTACAACAAAACTGATCTATAACATTGCATGTCAGTCGGCGAACGAAGAGGTGCATAAGAACGACCATGTGCGGCCATGTTATCTCAGCGCAGAGAATGTCCGATGACGTAGGAGATTGTCGGCACAACTGAATTTTACGCTTTCCCATTGATTTAAAATCATGCCCAAAATAAACATGGCGGCGCTCACCAGAAATTCCAAATCACGGTATTTTCTATGTTTGCGTCTTTCTCATTCACTGAAAAAAAATGGGGAAAAATCTCTGTCACGATTTGTTTAATCTATAGGGACTCTTGTATAATTCCCGCGGTGTTTTACCACAGAGTTTACGTTCCCTTTAAACCTTAAACCCCCCCCCCCCTGCCCCACCGCCCCCACCCCTCTCTCTCTCTCTTGTACGAATATGCAGAATATATCAGCGTGAAACCCTGGGCTATGATGTAAAGTCGCTCGAATTACCTCACCCACCATATACCTAGTCCAATAAAATGGATCGTTCAGGCTCTTGTTTAATATGCTGGAGTTATTGGGAGCCAGAACTGTTCTGGCTCCCAATAACTCCAGCATATTAAACAAGAGCCTGAACGATCCATTTTATTGGACTACCATATACCCCACTGTGAATGGGGATCGCCAGCCACACTAGGCGGCGCTACTGCTTCAACAGGTAAACGAAGACGTGGCGTCATCAAACGAACAATTATAACGTCGGTACTTTATGACGTTTCCTTTGTGACATCCAGAAAAAAACGACATGGGCATTAAGGAAGTAGTCCACAGTTTCGGTTGAAAGTGGGCGTGTGAGTAAGATTTTAACGTCTCTTTCAACATTGTTTCAGTCAAATTCAAACGACTCAGTCGCATTATCCTGACACCAGACTAGCCAGTCCTTAATCTATCCTCTTCCCGCGCTACATTTGTCAATGGATTTGGCTTCCAGAAATAACAGCTCGAACAGATGACCTATTTCGTTGTACCGTACTAACAGATGCAAATTAACGGGACATGTGTATCAATGGATTAGACCACTAGACTCTAGCACATTCGCTAGACATGCAGGAGAAAAAGCTAGAGTACAACGCGCCAGATTCTGCCTGTGACTAATTTTGTACGTTACACAGGTATTCGCTGCCGCTCGGCCGATTCCGTCGAGGTCATCTGACCGCGCGCATAACTGGTTCATAGATCCACCGGGCGTATGGCACAGCACATATTGAGGGATGAGTGTCTGCTCACATACTCCAGGGGTTTCCCCGTTATGAGTGATTGAAATAAAAGGAAATTTCCCTTGAGTTTGCCCTGAAAACCCTGGTCTACATTACAGTTTTTTCTTGGGTTCTGATTATAAGTCATCTTCCATGATGATATGCACATAGCGCAATGGCGTCATGACGTTCACTCAAACAAAGAAATTTGCCGTCGATACCTCATATTACCCGATTGAAAGGAGTTTCAACATGGCTGCCAATATGGATTCTACCAGTGAAGGGCGAGTCAGTATACCCCACATTATACAAAGAACCCATGTGGAGTGGTTTCATGGCCGAGTAGTCAAATTCCCTCGATTTTAGTTTTCAATCTGCGCGAAAACGACACTTACCAATCTTAATGCGTAACTACGTCACATCATATGTTATAATGAAGGAGGCGGAGACCAATGCATTCTAGCTATTCTAATCTAAGGGTATAGACTTCTAGTTAATTTACTTCTGCTGTTACTCATACAAGTAGTTATGACGTGTTATGTATGAGACGTCTCCTGGATAAACAACCGAAAATTAGGATCGCTCAATGGACTATTCATCGAAAGCTACGTTTACAAGAATTTAGGCTACTTGGCGCTCTCCAATGATTTAGGGTGATAAGGTGAGACATTCACCTTATTGAATTACCATGAATATTGTTTATCCCGACTGTTCAGCTTCATATCTCTCCTTATCGACAAATGTACGATTTGCAAGAAGACACAGGCAAAGCAAAATGAAACTCCACATCAGCAGTCAAAATTCTGATATCACATCATACAAAGCAGAGTGAACTTCCCCGTGTATTCTGACTACGTTTTAAGGGGTAAAATGAAATATGTCCATGTATAGTATAGCCAAGAATACATGTACGTATATAATAATGAAATACCTGAACTGACTTGTATCTGAGGGCGACTTTGTGACCTAAATCTGATAATGATATATTTATATGAAATGCCGATAGAGATTTTGTACAAGCTTCTGTGCACAAACTTCCCTCAACGAATGATTGTCATTGGCATACAAAAATGGGAAATTTGCATAAACATGTTTTCATCGTGTTACATCTTGTTTGAAAGCTCGAAATATCGAATTTGAAACGACTTAATAGACAGCGATACATGTTCATATCCGTCTGCTGTTAATTCAGTGTTAATGTCGCCCCTTAATATTCGGTTGTCACTGCTATGCAGAGGAACCGTATTGGGTATTATTTGTCACTGTATAAAAAATATATCCGTAGGCTTTTAATATGGTTTGCGTAGCGCAAAGTTTAGGCAATTGTTCATATTTTTCACATGTGTTGTTTGTGCGGAGTATCTTTAAAAATCATCACAGAGACTCAAGCTTCTAACCGGATCTGTCAAACTACTGGTTGTTATCGCGGGGAATATGTCATCTTCTTGGGTCGGCTTCCCTGTTCATCTGCACAAACTCTTACAAAAAAATTCATGCCAGGACTTGGATAACCTTGAATATTGGTGTAATGTGTCTAATGAATCATCTTCACATTTTAAAGTTAAACACTACACTAACGTTCCGTCATTTACCTTGACTTACTGAATAGGGTAAACGGTTCAAACCGGAAAACGCACGTGATGTCATATAGCCAATCAAGATAGGAGCTGGCCAACACCGTGCAGCTAGGATTTTCTTTGATGTCTGCCCGTGTGATCTCCAAATATGGCAAGTGGTGGGTGTATTGATGTTAATTCCCTTGGAATAGCCAATCAAATTTGAATTTTAAAGAGGTCATACATTGCACTTCCCCTAATATGGACCACGGAATATTTATAGCCCTATGACATCACCAGACCTGTATTTTGATCAGATAATGTTTTACGTTCAGCCAAGGCAACACGTGTAGTGTTAGACTTGGGTAAGCGAAGATGCTAATGAATACGATATGTGGATTATGAACGTAGGAATTCTTTTTGGACGACGGCAAGCTACTAATTATCGGATCTACCGAACTACACGAAAATCTTGATTTGAAATTACTTAACATCATCACTGAATTTAAGGCGAATATAACTGTTATATTTGTGAAATTCTAAACCTTTGAATATTAACATATGCGGATATAATTTGCATACTTCTAACATACCCTTCGGGATCTAGGTGTACGTATGGTAGTAGTATAGAAAGGCTAAAAAGACTCATATTTTTCAGGGAGGTAACTCTTGTGGCGACAGGTGGCGTTGTTTCTCAAGAGACCAACAACTA
>JAVTVY010040593.1:0-18695 GCA_036873755.1 Hanleya hanleyi | reverse complement strand
CCACCACCACACATGACCCCATGTGACACAATACGCGCTTCTGATTGGCTGTCGCGTGACGTCACAGAGGTCATATGCAAATTTCTGAGGTCAAACGTCATCCAAATACTCTTTGTATACTACTCACCTGCATCTTACATGTCACCCGTGGGCATTCAGTACCGTCATACATTTTGAGGGCATTCCAACCACAACCATTTTCGGCCACCAATGATCGTCAGATGCAATTTTAAAACTTATACAGTGCCCTCAATACAGTCCTGACGAAGATAAAATTTCGACCAAACCCTTGCTGTACGGGCCGAAGAAACAAACAAGATTACCAATGTGTTCGTCAGAGGGTCTGGATGATCAAGTTCCGGATAAAAAAGGGCCATTGATGTACAAGACTCATTGTAGGTTCTAGAGTATGATACGGAACCCTGTGAGAACTAATTAATTTAATTTAAGCTTTTAATTTTCTGATTAACAATTTCACATACGCTGGTGCCTTTCTAAGGAATAGAATTTCTGAGACGAGGAACTATTGCCAGGATCAATATATTGTAGCGACAAAGTATGCATGATGGCCCGAGAGTAGTTCCTTGAATAATCTTATCATTTCTGTATTATATCCGTGATAATTAAATCAGCCTTTGTGTCCCTAATCCATTTTTAATGGAATGGAAGATGTAGCGAAGTTTCGCCTGTAGGCACAAGAAGAGTGGGCTATACTTGATTATTTCAGGGGGCATTCAGAGGATGATCTCAAGGGGTCTGATAGGAAGTCTTTAGTGTTCGGAGGTGAATTAGTTCACGTTACCTTCATATCTCATGTTCATCTGCTGATATTCTTTTATGGTAGCGCATAATCAGATTTATTCTGGAAAGTGTATAGAGTGTAAATGTTGATCCGTGTAAAGCTTTGAAAATTGAAGCCGTGCTCTTTTTTGTTTTTTGCTTTTTACATAGACAACACTTGATAGAGTATAGGATTCAACCGTATGTGGCACTCCATTTCAAGGTTATTGCTACGCAATCATTGAACGTTATATAGGAGAAACTGGACATGCAAATTGTAGGTATTAGTGCCATTGTTAATGTCTGTGTTATATTTTGTTAGCAAGCATCAGGTCCGACATTGAATATTCAGCCTTCGCCGTAGAAGAATTTCCGTGTTAATAGTCGAAAGACCAGTTTCGTGTAACGGTTAGCACCAATTGCAAATGTGTATGGAATAAAAAATAGTAACAACGAAAAAACAATCGGCAAAGGACACATACATGTACCGCATAGATACTTGGCATTTCTCGACTCTCTATACTACAATTTATCATCAGGACCTCATTGAACACATTAGTTCATTAATGATAATAACACGAGGTAGCCCATAAAAAGTACATTTACCGCTCAGCCTTTAAAACATAGTTTGTTCAAGGAATACGAACATTGGGGATTAGGCTTCACCGAGGGTCTAGCCAGTGTACCAACAAATTTCCAAACGACCTGACATAGGCCTACCACCCGGAAAAGTATGCATGACAGCATTTTTCAAGTTTGTGGAAGGAACAATAACTCAGAGTTTGGACAGTTGTGCACATCCACAAGTTACTAAACATGAAGCAAGGAAGTTTCAAATTTGTTCGAGAAGAATTAACCGTTCCACAATGCAATACATGTTGGCGAACATCGGTATAGTGCCATAAATGTGGCACAAATGCAAAGAACGAGGTAGACAACTATATCATGCACATATGTAAGATACTAAGCATGTTCCATTTCAGCCTCAAAGATGTCCATGAAATAGTAACAGGGATATGAACTGGATACAGACCATAACTGTGTGGCAAATCATCGAAAACAGGTACGAAATCTGACATTGTACACCGGAAAGGTACCAAGCATCTTCCATATAAGTTTCGATGTCCATCAAACAGTAAACCAGATTTGGGCCAGACAAGAAATTGTTGACTGGCAGGATAAGGACCATAACTCTGTCTCCCATGCAAGTTCCGAAATTGTGCATCAAATAATAACCAAGATATGGACAGAACAACAAATTGTTCACTGACAGGATAAAAAGCCATAACTCTTCATCGAAACACGAACAGACCATCTGCAAGGCACTATGCATCTTCCATGTAAGTTTTGAAGTTGTCCATCGCATAAAAAATCCAACAACGCGCATCGACAAGGTAACATCTTCCAATCAAGTTTCCGAGTTATCAATCGAATAATGGGATAAATGGCAATATCTCTGTAGAAAATCAGCGAAACGTGTAAAAAAAATCTGACTGTGCACATCAGCAAGATACTAAGCATCTTCCATGTAAGTTTGGGAGTTGTCCATCAAATAGTAACCGAGATAGAGGCCGGACAAAAAATTATTGCTGGACGGGATAAAGGGAAAATCATCAAACGCATAAAAAAAACTGACGGTGCACATCGACAAGGTACTCAGACTGGTTACCTCCCCTGTATTCCATATACATTCCATACAGAAGACGGGTCAAGTCTACGCCATTTTGTTTCAAAATTTTCTGCAGATCTAGACTCATTCTCCACATTGGGGCAATTTTCAGCCGTTATTCCGCCCGAATACACAGTTTTTTAGAAATACACTGGAGTAATATTAGAAATACAGGAAAATGAAATACTAAAAAATTTGCTGAACATCTTTCAAGCAAGTTTCGGAGTTGTCGATCAAATAGTAACCGAGATATGAACTGGACAAGAAATTGTAGCTGGACGGATGATAAAGGGTCATAACTCTGGAAACTGTGGGAATAAGAGGATCCAATATAACATCATGGGATGAAAATTCCCACACGAGAGAAGAAAAATACATCACAATCGAGTCGCCGAGCCGAGGTTTGGATGTATTTTGCTTCGAGAGAGTGGAAATTTTCATCCCCTGATCAAGTTTATATGAGATTCTTTTCCCCCATATAATTTAAGTTATTGCTTTAATCAATATTTTGTTAAAAATATCAACGACACACTTGAGAGAAACGTTGCTGGAAGGCCTGCAGCTCGTGTCAAGCGTTGTGACTGACCACCTGCGTCGCACGCGCTCATCCCACATGCGTGTGTGCGATGATTAATGACAGCACGTTATCCCACATAGGTGTTATAGAGTATTATATGGGCAATCATCGGAACGCGTAAAAACTAGAGCCTATAGGCTTTTTTATGTATCGATGTGTGGAAATCATTGAAACGATTGTTATTCGTCATGCCTGTGAACAGCATACATCTAAATTCCACCATGGTGTTTGGGTAAAACCGAAAGAGTCAAGTATTGGCCTTTTATCAAGATATTACCTGAAGCAAACCAACTAGAAGTCTGCAAGCTTAGATTAGCCTAGAGGAATGCATTGGCCACCACCTCCCTATTAGCCAACAAATGTGACGTAGTTGCGCAATACGATTGATATCTGTCGTGTTCGCCAGATTCAAAACAAAAACTCGAATGATGCATCGCGGGAAATGAGCTGATGCTGAAATTTGAATACTAATCCTCATCCTCTATAATGCATGTGCAGACTTCGAATTTAGCCAAGGCCACCAAGGCCATTGGATGCCACCCACCATATTGGCGTTGCCCTCAAATTCGAAGCCTTTAGGTCTGTGTATCAGCTATACCAGACATCCACGCACATATGCACATAACTGCTACTACAGAGAAATAACAGCAAATGAATGAACGACGTTGAAGCGTGCTTCACCATGTTCACAGACAATCGATGTATATAATAAGGATATGCTGTAGAACGATCTCGTAAATGTCATCTAGGGAATGCAACGTGGACATCTCTCCAGTTTTACTAAAAACGGAGTTCAAAGATGAAAATATACAACACTGTGCCCTGGCTTATAATTCGCTCAAATGTAGGTATATTCATCGAGGGCATGCGGTCATGAATGTGATTCGCCACTTCTAAAAATTACGATTGGTCAAACCATTTCCTACAATGGTACGGCTTTGCAAGACGAACTATGGCTAATCGTATGAAACGTACATAATTACTCACATCAATGATCTCTCGCCTTGCGCCCTTGCATTTCATCTTTCATATGTAGGGACTTTGGAAGAATCTAGTGGTGTGGGCTGTTTGACGAGTTCTAGTGCAGGCAAAATATTCAAAATGGAGAACGTAATGAGAGACCCTATGATAATTATTTGCGATATAAGTCCACATTGACCATGTTTACTATAACTTATGGGTTAATACAGTTCAGTTCTCTGATTAATTTATTAGTGCCGTATGTTGTACCCTGCAAACAGTGGATAATAAGCTTCGTGCCTTCTCTGATCTAGGCACGTAGCATATGGGTTTGGTGTGCAACGTAGGGTACCTTCTTTTTTTTCATTACAAAGTATTTTGACCGTTGGTTTAGAAATTCACATGAGAATTTAAAGTATTTTATTTTCAGCGGCTATGTAGTTTGACGCAATCCCATCCACAGCCTTCAACTATTTGGCATGCCCATCGTGTTCACTTTTCCAGCAGGCTGACAAGACATCATATTTTTTAAAATTACATGATAATATATTTGTTAAAAATTACAAGCAGTGGCAATTTCTACTATGCTATGGAGTATCTTTTAAGTCATGAAAGGCTGATAATAAGATGAGAACTTCATTGCTGAATTTTTCATGGGGTACCATGCCTACAGTATGGACAGTGAAAATGGACCATGCAGGAAGCCTCAGGCTTGATATATTACTGAGAATGTTCAGAAATATATTCTTTGCTGTTGTTTGTTTGACTACATGAGACAATCCTAGATTGTCATGATTCGTATTCAAAATTCTTCGGTTATAACACTTGTACCTGAAAATTATCTCCATTATTAATAGAGCTAGACACCTGTTCTTCTTGTTACTGCTGAGCAAAGTTTGAAAAACCAGAAAACTCAAATAAACCAATCAATGTATGCTCATACCTCATACAGATATGCTATATATGCCTCCATGGTACAACAACATAGACAATCGACTAATATTCAACAATGTGACTTTAAACGCAGTGTTGAATATAAACTAATGCCGATATGGATCATATCAGTCCAACCCAAAATGTGGATAAAATGAGTATTACCAGCTTATATTGGATATTAAAAAAAATAATGATGAGCTGAACAATCCTATATGTTTTCAAATGCTACCGAATTGAATTTTTAAAACTTAAATGAAAATGGCAATAAGGTTAACAATGGCCAAGTGATTTGGTAATTCCTTCAAGACTGTTTCATAAATCTTTACTCGTTCCTCACATTACACAGAGATTAAGCTATTCTGGAAAACGACTTGGAAATTTATTTGGATCAAGAATAATGGTCAGTAATTAAGAGTTTATGAAAACAACATGATCCTGTTCTGCTGACATCATTGAAACCTTTTGACTGTTTGTCTCTTGTAGGAAACCATCTTGTGTCTTTATTATTTTTATTTCATACAAATTTGGAATAGGAAATACGAAATAGGTCTTTCGATTATTGACGCGGAAATTATTTTATAGACGACGGCTGAATATTGAATGTCGGATCTGATGCTTGCTATTTTTTGGTTCGACAGTTAACACCACATGCATAACTCGAGAAAAGTTTTGCGAGGGAGAAGCGGTCAACTGTTTTCAGTGACGAGAGCAAAACAAGACGATGTTCTCATCGCAATATCCTTATCAAGGAAAAGTATTCTTGTATACATATGTATGCGACTATTCCACATCGTATTGATTAATGACTTCGCGTTTTTGCTCAAGATTGAATCGCTCTGCTAAATGTTCTCTTCACATTTCCAAAACCGGCTTGCTCGATACAACTTGCTCATGGATGAAGAATGGTTGATAAATAATTAAATGGTGTACACATCAGAGCCCAAGAGGCAGCTGAGCGCGTTGATAAGCTTGAGCTCCATACTGCGTATCTTCTCAGAGATCACAATGAGATGGCTCTGAGTATATGATTACTTCTCGTCACTACTGGACGTGATTTCGCGGTATTTGTGACATATGGTCCCATCAAGACGTCATCGAGGATTCATTTTTCATATATGGTGGAAATCATGGTTTTTGCCATTCTCGGATGAGTGGGCTTGTGATGCTGATCAGTTGTGATAAATATCGTACAGTGACGGTTAAACACGATCAGACAGTACAAGATCTCTTGCACTACGTTTCGCAAATCGTGCTCTAATTTCGCTGAACCTGGGGATAACATCGTGTGTTAACCTGGGGATAACATCGTGTGTTAACCTGGGGATAACATCGTGTGTTAACCTGGGGATAACATCGTGTGTTAACCTGGGATAACATCGTGTGTTAACCTGGGGATAACATCGTGTGTTAACCTGAGGATAACATCGTGTGTTAACCTGGGGATAACATCGTGTGTTAACCTGGGGATAACATCGTGTGTTAACCTGGGGATAACATCGTGTGTTAACCTGGGGATAACATCGTGTGTTTTGCATCTTTAAGATGTTCAAATGAACAGACACATGCAAAGCGTGACTGCATTCTCTAGAAAACGACCCGGAAATTCATCTGGATAAAGAATAATGGTCAGTGATAAGAATTGTATGTACAGAATGACATGATGTCATTGAAAAGTGTTGAACGCTTCTCACTTGCAGGTAAGATTGGATCCGTGATAAGCATGGTTTCAAGAAACTTCCAGGCAACAGGTGTATTTGGCTAGCATTTGATGTCAAAACTTATCCTAACTAAATACATGTCCAATACAATACTTTCGTCTTCGCTTTATTGCATTTTCCTGCAATGAACTGCTTCACAGACTTTGGCATGCCTGTTATATCATAATACTACATGCAAGGGGAATCAGACTAGGAATCGAATTATCACTGTAGCGAATACAACTGGATGCCCATGTCTGGTACTCGCTCGTGTATTTTAAAACAGTTACAAGATTCTGACAGTTGGAATTCCAGTTTTTTTTGGAAATATGAATTCCATTTCTCCTTTGCCTTATACGTAGACTCATTCATACTGGTACAAAGTAACAGTCGAGCAAAACGTATTCCAGGTGTTGGTATCATGCTGGGTTACAAAGTGTATTAATTTTTCTGAGCCATTGTCGAAGACTATTGACTATCCCAGAAGTTTTAACTAAGACTGGCGTAAAATACGGATGGCATTGCATGGAATGACAATCGATCAGATCTATGATGAGCATGAAGCTACATATCTTTGAATATATTCATTATTGATTATCAATTAGCTCTTTCGAGCAAACACATGAACCTCGCTTCATGAACAAACTCCCCCAAGCGCTCAAAGTTATTACATTCTCCTCACTTTTTAAAACTCGATTACAAAAATCTCTTCTCCATAGCTAAACCATTTCCCCTTAGTCCGATTCACTTACTGCCCTCTGGTTTTTTAGCCTAGCTTTCGCCCTAAATATACCTGCCGCCACCGTAAACACATATATTTCCATGGGATAGAACAAGCCCCATGGGGTTTTATTCCCGTCAGTCTATTTTGATTAATTATGTTTTATCTTTGTATTATTATTTGGTGAATAAAAAAAAGTTCAAACAAGTTCAAAGTTCAACCGTGTTTCAAATATGTTCTTATATATCTGCATCACTTGTAATTTCAGTAAAAACCAGAACTACTCAGCCAGGACAAGGGTGTTGATTAACATTGACAAAATCCTATTGACCACCAGTAAATGGTGCTGAGTCAGAGCATACGTTATATGCCCCCAATAACACTATTTGGTGTTGGTCAACCCTAAAACTGAACTCTACATCAATGGACACAGTTTATTATCATCGATTTGTAGTGTCCACCCACCCTCAACCTCAAAACAAATGTTGCGCTAGACCTAACACCTGTGTGAAAGGAAGGAATGTTCCAGATAAAATTGTTCCCTTTCATGTGTTTCTCTTCAGAAAATTTTGTCTTACCAGAGTTGCAAATCAATAAAAAATGTCCTATCTATTTAATATGTTATTAAATATGAGCTAGACATATTTTCCTAATTCGCGTTTTGTTCGACATTATAATTGGGTGAAAGTAAAGAGGAATATGAACGCAATGCTGCCTTCATGGTCTATCCAGGGGTATAGGGACACGGGCATTTTCTGTCAAATGAATGTCAGAGCTAAGACTTGTGTATGGTCAACTTCCAAAGGCCATCTTAGCATTTTGTAGTTTGTTTAATTAGCGAACTTACACAAGTCAACGTTTTTACCTGTTCTTTTTATACCAACTTGAAATATAATTGACTCTCCGTTCGATCAAAATCTATTTGGAATTCAAGTGTTTACATACACCAACACTAATTTGTTCTCTTTGAGACAGACTCAAGACACCTCTTACAATCCGATATACGATTGTGGTGGATGTCTTGATTTTTCTAATTTCTTCGACGATGAAATGTGACACCTCACTATTAGACATACATATCTGTACAGAAAAAAGGAAAAAGCTCTTCCGTAAAACATTTCGAGTTTTTCAATATCCACATACATGTACATTCAACGCAAGAGTTTTTAAAAATAATGATGCAGAATTTCCCAAATTGACTACACCTCCTGGAGGACCCTTAACAGGGTTGAAAGAAGCTCGGGGTGCAACTTCTAGAACCATCTATGAATCTAGCTCAGTATGGTGATTTATGCATTTTGGTAGTTCAGTACACTTTTGGTATGTTGTTATGAGTGGTTGAAAGACAGATACTTCTTTCCTTGAGAAACGTGCTGTGTGTGTTAAATGAAGATATTTTACGCTGAAACTTTATTTCTGTGCAGTAGTGTTGTATTGTATTGCCCATATAGTATTTAATTGTCGAAGTTTCGATGCTGTACAATCCAACAAGGCTACAGGTACGGAAGCAAGAGGTGCCTCAATCTTCATCCACTGTGGCTTTGTAGAATGCAGCAATCCAAATACATGAAGGTAATTCGGCAACCAACGTAGGTTAGTTTATTAAAGAAGCCAAGAACAATCAACTACATCTCCGATATAATCTTACCGAAGTGGTCAATGTCTGGCACGCAACAGTGAAACCAAATTGATGAAAAAATATTTACACCGAATGAATCTGGTAAATACGCTGTTCAGACTGCGGCCAGACTGGTCTGTTGGCGATGTGCTGGGGCAATGCTTGGAAGCAAAATGGAATGTTTCTCAACATTCTGCCCCCAATGTCACGAACATTATAGACTGCCCATGTAATCATGTAACACTTTATCGATCTCATCATCGCAGCTAGTCGGATTTTCTCTTAAGTAATAACACCTCACAATTCTTTAATGCCTTCCAGATGATCATCGAACAAAGGAGTTATAGTGAAGGAAGGGGCTTTCTCTTGGTTCAGATGATAGAAGCAATTTCTTGATAAGCCTTTACTGTGGCTGAATGATAACACCAGTTCATGAAACGGCTGTCTTGCGTTTTGGCCAGCATAGCCTGTAAGTCAGTGCTTCAATTCCTCCAGTCAAAAATGGTAAATAATACTTATGCTTATATCGAAGTTCCACATTTCGAAATTAACAATTTTGCTGTAGTAGTATCCCTGCTGCAGAGAGCTGTCTGAAATCTCTGAAGACACATACTCATATTTCAGCCATTGGTGGATTATCTATACTTGGTCAGTTTTAGAATATCTTCGTACAATGGATAATCTCGATATCAACGCTGTTGGGTTTCGAAGAAACCATCCTGGCCTGTCCGAATGGAATATCATATTTGGACCTATCCCATTTCGGAATGGTAATATTTTTGCAGGTCCTGCACATGACGTATAGATAGATCGCTTAGCTGCATTGCTAAATCCTGTCGTTTGAGAAGACTATAGACTTTCAGATTTCCCAAACATGTATGTCGTACACAATGTGGAAGTACGGTGTAAAATAGCGTGGACGATATGTCTACGTTTCGCAACAAGAGTACAGTGAAGTGACTGGAGGTAAAGGACAAGTGTTTAGATAGATATGGTGTTTAAATGCAAATTCGAAGTTGGCTTTGGCCCATATTTTCGAAAAAGGTCAATCGAATCTTGACATGGAAGTTCTTGACATGGTTATCGACAGCGACTTCACAATAGATGTAGTATCTGACGTCTATATTGATATACTACATCAGTGAAATATCTTGGTTGAATTGTTTCTGGGTAACAATGGTTACATTTTCTCCAACGACCTGTAGTGGACAGTAGATCGTATATTCGGGGTAGGTTTGCTTAGTGAGATTCAAAACACGTGTGATCATATCTCAATCTTTGTAAGAAAATAATTCATTGAATTCCTCGATGGAATGACATCGGTCATTTGAATTTGATGAAGGTAAGTGTTTTTGAATTTTTTTTTTTATCTTATGATTTATTTGATCAGACTGCTGGATGACATTGGTATCTACGGATTTCGCAATATTTATCATTTAATCAGGAGTTTCAACCAGGCCAGATGATTTTTCACCAGTCTTATAACACGGGTCACAATCGGTCCTTTGTCACCGTGTATAACCTAACCCTTGGTGATTTTTTTTCCGAGTATTATATTTCATTTCGACAATAAAATGGACTGGATATTCTCTACAATAAACGATAGCCTCACTACATATATGTGACAAACAGAAAAGACATATTTTAAGATGAACTTCAAGCCACGATATGGAAAACTTTCATTGAGATTTTTTGTTAGACCAAACAAAAAGTCTGAAATATGGGTAGGTAATGTTTTATGCGGATCAGTGTTATGACAACATATTTCCACTTCTGCTACATTTTATGTTACATGTAAGGTATCATTATGGAGGTATGTGTATGGGCTATCACATCATGGGAGATTTATTTTTGATTGATCAAAGCCTGTTTGTTATGTAGGTCCTTATGGAGATTTTAGAGTGACAATTAGGGTATCTGTTTCATATTTTCAGCGGTGTACACTGGAAAAGACACCAATATAGAACAATAACAACTGTAGATTCTCTACAAGCCATTTGCAAGTTTTTGATGAAATAACTGTCATCTGCCTTCAACTATTGGATTGTTCACCGATTGAACTAATTTTAATTAAACATGAAATCGACCAAATGTTGCAAATGAGATATCTTTGTGAAGGTATGTGTATGGCCTATGTGACATGCAATGTAAGTCAATGTATTTAATCGCATGTGTCGAAGCGTTGTAGCAAAGATGTCATTCACGACATTTTGCTGATACATCAATTGCTATTAAGGTGAGATTCAGCACTGCGAAGCCCGCATTTTCCTATACTGTAAGCCTCCACATCCACGCTCGAATCCCCACCTTACGTACCCGACAGTCCCAAGTTGGTTATCATTTGATCTTAAAGCACAAAAGTTCATTGTAAACTCAAAGTGATGATGTGACCTTCTGACCCATTCAATGGATTATCCTTAATCATAGCGACTTTCTCACGGGCAAACAATTCCACAGAACAGTACATGATCCACAGATATCCTTTCATCTGCGTATTAACTAGCAAAATTAACGCATACCATTAATTGGGCATGATGTCCTACTGACCTACATAACTGAATCTGACGGCGGCTGAAATATGATTGATGCACCAGACGCTTGTAATACGTACAGACATACCTTCATAATGATGGTTTACATGTAACATAAAAGTAGCAGAAGTAAAAACATATTGACATATGTTACTTCTACCACCTAATCTTCAGAGTTTTTGTCAAGTTCCCTAATCCGCTATAATTGCCTCTAGTACATTACTTACACATATTTGAGACTGACCGCCACCCTAGAAGGATGCGTCTATGTATGGGCTAACAAAAATCACTATGAATTTTTTCTTTACCGTGGGTTGGGGTTCGATGATGAAAGTGGACTTGGGATGATGGACTAAAAATAGCATTCATAATATTCCGAGAAGTCTTGAAGTGTCTTGATTAATGGCTTGATTTCTCCATCATATTCTCGACCATGAACTTGACCAATGTGCCTTTATCTCATAAATTATCGTTTCCATTCACCTCCCCTATTGTTGTACAGGGACATTACGGCTAGACTACTCGATGTTGTTTCCCGGGTAATTGGGATCATAGTCTCTGGGGCTACAATGGGTGGTTTTCGTTTTATGCTTTGTTGGCTCAGTTCACGTCAATCCTTCTTATGCTCCCTCGATTGCATTTCTGTATATTAGCGACTGGTTGGATTAATATCAATAGTACAGTCACCGTGGGCTGTCAGTGATTTGATGGAGCAATGCTTTGAAAGCAAAATTGAATGATGCTCAACATTCTGCCCCCTAAATCACGAACATATCGACCGCCCATCTTGGACTCTCAGCTATTTTCATTTCCTCTCAAGTAACTATAACTCACAATTCGATCGTGCCTTTGAGAAGATCATCGGGTAGAGGAATTATAGGGACGGAATGAGCTTTCGCTTGGCCCATATTGATAAAGCAGTTTCTTAGTCAGCCTGTTCTCTACGACTGAATGAAAACTCCAGTTTCTTAAACGGTCATCTTTCCTTATAGGCTGTCTGGATCATCGCGTCTCATTTTAAGTAGACCAGTTCTTATGTCCAGACCCACAATTTTCGAGTTCGCAAGGACCTTCTGATCGTGAGGGGATTACTAGTGTCTGGAGTTAAGGACAAGTGTTTAAATAGATATGGTGGTCAAATGCATATGCGTAACCCAAGCAGACATTTTGGCCCATATTTGAAAAAAGGGTCTGCCGAATCGTGACATGGAAGTTAATCATCGACAACGACTTCCCAGCGGACGCCTTTATAGACATACGTCTTCAGCGACATCCGATGCTGTTCATTACCTTCGTTAAATAGTCTACTAGAGTGTTTTTAGACAACAGTGCTTAGGTTTCCACTTACAATGGACAGAGAACAGGAGGTTCATGTGTAATCATATCTGGATCATTCTGAGAAAATAATTCATTAAATTCCGCGATGTGATCACGACAATAAAAGCACAGAATATTCTAGAGAGATTTATATTTGGGTTTTGTTTGGTCACACTGTGGATTGATATTAGAATTAAACGAGCTAACTCATCTGATATCGATTTAGGAGCATCGAGGACGTCTGATGGAATAACCGCCTCAACAAGGATTAAACCTGGTAAATGCAAGAATACCCAGTAAAACTAACATGTGATGCCCGACATTGTACGGCTTAAATCTCCCACAAAACAATAAACCTACATATAATTGTCGAATGACATGTACAGAGGATGGGTCTCGGGAACTGACAGTCCACCAGCAGAATCTTACCGTATACAGGTAATACATTGGAACGATAGGCTAGAGATGGGATGACTAAAAAGCAATCATATCACCCCCAGGTGAGCTTCCCTCTGCACCTTACATTCAGTGCCGAGAATACGGTGGGTTCTCGGACGTAGCCTCGCGATATTAATGAATTTGGAATATTCCTAGATATCGGAATCTACGAATCTCGCGATATTGATGATTTGTCGAAGACAATAAGTTTACAAGTGGAAATATTCAGTAGCGCATATTGATTCATCAGTCTTGTAATGCGAGTTATAATCGACCTGTCATCCCCGTGCATAACCAAACGAATTTCAAGCTTTTTTATTTTCTCATTTGACAATTAACATCGGTTTGATATTCTGCAAAGCAAACTATACGTAGCATCGATACATATTTGTGACAAAACAACATTCATAGTATTCCTAGAAGTGTCTTGATTAATGGTATAATTTTCCGACCAGAGTTTCGACTGTGAAATCGGTCAATGTGTCTTTAATACATTATCGCAGACTATCGAAACCATTCACCTCTTCTATTGTTGCACAGGGACATCACGGCTAGACTGTTCGATATTGGTTCAAGGGTATTTGTGATCATCATCTCAAGGGCTACAACAGGACGTTTTCATTATGCGTTGGTCTATTATTAGTAGGCGCCAGTGTGTTTGTGCTGTCTGAATAGCATTCCTGTATGTTCCTCATAACCCGTCAATAGTTCAATTGGTATCTACAAACGCTCGAATGTCGTCTGCTCTAGAGCGGTTCGCTAAAATTATTCGTAACACTCAGACAATTCTCGCGTGGATAACATATATCTCTTATAGCGAAACTTATACGAACTGATACTTACGAACATTTCACGTATCCTACATAATGAAAAATACGTGTTCGATCTAGCATGGGGCATGGTATTTCCGATGGAATTTCATATTGAATTCATATTTTCTGAACTTTGAAAAGCTTCATAAATACTTGAGCAGTCTGCTTGAATGACGTTTTTCAGAACACCCCGCAGGTTACACCAACTGGTGAAGAACAACGGTTCCCGACTCGCCAAATATTCCTCGGATGTCACTATCACGACAATTCGGGAACTTTTGGGTCGCCAAAATTTTCTGGGAACTTACGAACCCACAAAAGGAACAGAAAAATGAAATGGGGTTCAATCTAGACTGTGCCTAATCGTTCTTTGATATTTAGCAATATATAAGAGAAGCATTGAGTGAACACTATAAAAATGATGCATATAAACATAATATAACCCCATAAAACCGGAACAGATACACGTAAATTAGACATACTGGTATTATGCTCTTTTAATATATTTTAGAATGGTGACCCGATCAGTCAGATCTACGTTGTTGAGCCGTACAGATTGATGTACAATCCTGAACCTCGAAAGCATGAGTAATACACTGTACAGTCGTAATGCACAACACATATTCATGCGCATGTAGGCATGCGGTGCCTCATCACCGCCCAAGGCATGCGGTGCCTCATCACGGCCCACTGCGGTGCACTACGATGTATTTTCAGATTTTTATTCGATGTTGAGAAATATTCAATTGTAACACATGTATAAATTATACATGACAGCATTCATTTGGAGGCAATGGCAAGATAAATGTATATCAGTGCTATGATGATCGGTTAGAACGTTGAGTCATTTGGCTAATTCTTATTCTCAACTCTTATCTTTTCGGAGTTTTCAGAACAAAAAATCAAAGCAAGTCAAATAATTTCCTAATTTACTATTCTGTTATCCATCATATACCAAAAGTCCATAATGAAAAAAAAAATACAAAGCCTCCATCGAGGAAAAAGTAATATTTAAACTTTGAAAAGCAAGAATTTTACCGATTTATATTTCAAATTCTCCTTAAATCAAATCAACAAATGCTTTAGACAAGGGGGGGGGGGATTTGGCTTAATGTCACACTCAAGTTTGTTTCACTCATATGGTGACAGTCAGCTTGGTTGGTGGAGGAAGCCGGAGCACCCGGAGAGAACCACCGCCCTTCGGCAAGTAACTGACAAACTTTCACACATGGACCAGCTGGGCTCGAACCCGTGCCGGTTCAGCGGTGTGAGGCTAGCGGTCACCAGCGAAGCGCCTTAGACCACTCGGCCACCGAGGGCCCCTTTAGAAAAGGGTCTCTTTGCTGATCTATGAGCTAAACATTAACTATAGTACATTGATCAGAAAATGTTGAAAAATGTTCTTTTCTTAATAACCAAAATCATATATACAAGAAGAGGTATGACCTACACGTGTACATCTCTGACTTCGGAGAGTGCTGCATCTTGTGATGAACTAAACAAAGGATTTCGTCACATAACATTATATCTTGATCTGAACTGTGACCTCTCTTCACAAGACAATGAAAATGGTCATGTTATTCAAAGAGCACCCACAACTACAACTAATGAAAGGATGTTGACTGGTAATCAATAGTCGACAGTTGACACTCACTCAAATCGTTTCCGTTTCCAAGAAAATTTATCATTTGACAAAATGAAATATGACTGCTTATGGCCTTTATCAAAATCCCAAATCGTATAAGCAGAGAGTCGGACTAATCTCAGAAGTAAGTTCCTGGGATGACATGTAGAGTCAGACAGCACTATTTGTTAATATCCTTTGACACAATACCACAGGTACACATTCTATTGTACAAATTCTGTATTCAAATTGTTGTATATTACTATCAAATCGTCTTTGACGCTCTGGTTAAAACCTGCAAATCGGACTAATGCCAAACATTTGACTCTTTACTCTTTCTCTCGTTCCAATTTCGTTCATTTCAGGATAAAAAAATTTCATTTTTGTAATATTAATTCAGATCCATTAGGAACACCCCAACCTTTGGTTTTCTGCCTTGACTTTGAACTCGATAAATATGGAATACCAATGTTCAGTATATCGCTTGATGACAAGAATAAAAAATGCCTTCCTTCAAAGAATACACAAGAATTTCAATGCAGTGGTTAATTTTGTCTTGCAGGTTATTCCAGAACTCCTCGTGTCTCAGCTCGATGGGTTGTTTTAAATGCATTACAGAATGTATACAGTCCATTATCGCGGAGTATTAATTGTATGATATAATCTGTTGTATTGATGGTATAGCTGCAATATACAGTGTACAAATTTAAGGAATGTGATACAATGCCGTATTCATCGATACTGCCTGGCTACCCGTCGAGGTTCGATTATGAATTAAGCCTAACGACAATCCCGCTTAACCCCGGGCTAGGGGCCGTATGAACCCAAGTACTTCAAGATCATCATGATGTTCATATGAACAGTCACAATCAAAGCGTGACTGAGATATATCTTTCTCAGATCAGGGATTTGATATTTTTGGAACATCATGATGTCTTGCCGGTGTGATGGATAAGAATCTCCTGGTCATTAGTGGCCCTTTTTCATATACTTTTGTATTGCAACCAAGGACGGACACTTGTCTCCAATGTGGAGAAAAGTGTCCTAGCCGAGTTAGAAGATGGGGGTCGGACACTCTTAGCCAGCGGACATTCTTAGCCCCCACACCGGCATCAATGAATATTGTTGACCGCTTCTCTCTTACAGAAAAGTAGCCTGTGTTTATATATACTATGTTTTCTTTTAATTTGGTGCTAATGCTGTTATATGGAATATGGAATAGGTCTTTGGATTATTGACGCGGAGATTCTTTAATGGACGACGTCTGAATAATGAATGACGCACCAGACGATTGTAATTCGAGTTTTTCGATACATATACACCGTCTACTGAAATAGTCCTGGGGATGTGTGTCTCAGTTACTTCATAATTGATGCTTAATCGATCTAATAAATGTGTGCCCATCGTACAAACTCGGGGAAAATCCCATTAAGACAGTATCTCATATAATCGGATCAGGGATGAGGGACCATTGATAAATGATCGAATGGCGATTTCCAGGAGACTGTTCAGCCTGTTGGTAAGCTCGAGTTCTCATTCTGTTTTGCTAATCTCTGCTTGTCACACATGTGTCTTTCTAGCAATAGTACTAATGGTACATTTGTTCCAAGCCCGATATCTCGGAAAAGGTGAATAATGGCTTCCCTCACTGTGTTACAGAATGTACACACATCATTATTGTCTAGTCTAATTGTATGAAGGAAAGCGTTTGTAGATAAGACTTCATGTATTATTCAGAACTGCAACCGTCGTAATTTCACTGTAACACTAATTGAACGAAGGAATACTTTCATTCACTTGAAGGCAGACCTATCATCAATTCACCCGAAGGCAGACCTATCACCGATTCACTTGAAGGCAGACCTATCACCAATTCACTTGAAGGCAGACCTATCACCAATTCACTTAAAGGCAGACCTATCATCAATTCACTTGGAGGCAGACCTATCACCAATTCACTTGAAGGCAGACCTATCACCAATTCACTTGGAGGCAGACCTATCACCAATTCACTTGAAGGCAGACCTATCATCAATTCACTTGAAGGCAGACCTATCATCAATTCACTTGGAGGCAGACCTATCACCAATTCACTTGAAGGCAGACCTATCATCAATTCGCTTGAAGGCAGACCTATCATCAATTCACTTGAAGGCAGACCTATCATCAATTCACTTGAAGGCAGACCTATCATCAATTCACTTGGAAGCAGACCTATCACCAATTCACTTGAAGGCAGACCTATCATCAATTCGCTTGAAGGCAGACCTATCATCAATTCACTTGAAGGCAGACCTATCATCAATTCACTTGAAGGCAGACCTATCATCAATTCACTTGGAAGCAGACCTATCACCAATTCACTTGAAGGCAGACCTATCATCAATTCGCTTGAAGGCAGACCTATCATCAATTCACTTGAAGGCAGACCTATCATCAATTCACTTGAAGGCAGACCTATCATCAATTCACTTGGAAGCAGACCTATCACCAATTCACTTGAAGGCAGACCTATCATCAATTCGCTTGAAGGCAGACCTATCATCAATTCACTTGAAGGCAGACCTATCATCAATTCACTTGAAGGCAGACCTATCATCAATTCACTTGGAAGCAGACCTATCACCAATTCACTTGAAGGCAGACCTATCATCAATTCGCTTGAAGGCAGACCTATCATCAATTCACTTGAAGGCAGACCTATCATCAATTCACTTGAAGGCAGACCTATCATCAATTCACTTGGAGGCAGACCTATCACCAATTCACTTGAAGGCAGACCTATCATCAATTCACTTGGAGGCAGACCTATCATCAATTCACTTGGAGGCAGACCTATCATCAACTCACTTGGAGGCAGACCTATCACCAATTCACTTGAAGGCAGACCTATCATCAATTCACTTGAAGGCAGACCTATCATCAATTCACTTGGAGGCAGACCTATCATCAACTCACTTGGAGGCAGACCTATCACCAATTCACTTGAAGGCAGATCTATCATCAATTCACTTG
>JAVTVY010040592.1:0-17904 GCA_036873755.1 Hanleya hanleyi | reverse complement strand
ACCTGTCGCCGACAGGGTAGTAAAAATTTGGACTTCCATGAATCCCTGATATACGCCTACCTCTGACTGGAGAAACCAAAATTTTGAGAGTCCAGTTATGAGCCTTCAAAACATTTTAAATTTGACATAGAAAAATCTTCAATAAATAGATTCAACACCCATTACATATTGTCTGAATGTGGAAAACCTGTAGATATAATCCCACAAAACAGATCACTAATACGTAATTAGACTAGGTCAGAGTCGGTCAACTTGTATTTATGCTTCTAGCCCATCTCCATAAAGTACGCATTAGGAAACTAACTATATGTTTCAAAACATAACGCATTAACTAGAACTTGACGTGAACATAATAGGACCAGGAATCAAAATTGAAAAACCATCTCTGATAAAACTGCTGGAATCATTTACAAGCGGAACATGAGAGAGAAATTTCTGCTGATACGACGACTCACCCGACGTCAGGTTCATATATCAACATCCCTGGATTCAGCATTATAATGATGTGACAAGTATGGTACTCTAGTTGATACAAAATATTTTATGTCACCGCAGAATATAGCTCCTCAGATGGAGGATCACTCACCTGGGTTCAACATAGACAAAATCTCCCACATGGAATGTCTGCCCCTTGAAACTCACACTATCTTCACTATTTTCATCAGACTATGGAAGAACAAAACGAGATTATTTGTCACACTTTCAACAAATCGATTAATTAATTGATGAGCACATTAACATCTGGTGGCAATTGCAATGCCCTAAATATCATCCCTAAGCTCGAGCAGCCCCATGACTTAGTGCATCATCCCTAAGTCATGGCTATTCTATCAAATCTGTGCCATGACGGATATCTCACATTACATAATGATTATGAGCCGGTTGATTCGGAAACTTTCCGGATTGCATTTCTGATCTTTCCAAATATGCCCATATTTGAGCTGATCAGGCAGCAGGAAATGTGTTGTATATTTCATCCCCTCTGCTTGTTTTGCATTCACATGTTTCATATCTGTCGTCGTTTTGAATGGAGAGGCGCCCCCATGTGGTTTCCCTCGGCCTTCGTCAAAATATACGAGATCCCACGAAGGTTACGCATCGCCACAAAATGCCGTCCGTACATTGACTATTATTTCAAACTGATGGTTCGAGGAATAGCTGTACAGCCTGGATCTGATTGTAGGGCTGGTACAGAGTGAACAGACATACATTACGGAGAATGGACTTACCGAGGCCTGTACAGCAGCAGGTCTCTCATCCATGTCCTCAGCCTGTTTTTTCTTCTCCTCTTCCTCCCGTTGCTCCCGGGGGAGTTTTTCCCGTTTCTCTGCCTCGAGGGCATTCTGTAGATGTTTCTCGGTGTAGCTGAGGGCCGGGGTGAGGAGGATCTCTCCGTTCTTACACAGCTCATCCCTCTGCTTGATGAAGAACATCTGCATCTCTATGGCATCTTCATACACCTGTTATAAGAAAAAACACAACAATGATTATCTCCCCTGTTTCTGTAAAATCACAAATCATTAAAAAAAAATCAACCCTAATTAATATTTAGTAAATTGGCTTAGTGCATCTTGAAAAAACTATGTTCCCTAATATTTACCATCACAAATGACCCACCACATCAGGTAGCCAGGCCTTTCCACGCAAACATAAATTTTTCAGCATACATTTCGTTCCATTTTTCAGACAGTACGAGATGAGGTCAACCCACCGAAACCATTATGACAAATTTTGGTGGTGGCCTATCAAACTGCCTCAGATTATCTTCCAATTCCAATCCTAATAGTTCAAATATTATAGAAACAGTTTAAAATACATCATAAACCATCTTTGTTCCAGTCCGGTATAATGGCCAGTCAATTTTCTTCAGACATGTCAGAAGTCCTGATTATAATCTTGGACCCCAAAAAATCATTGGTGGTTTGTGACCTACAGGCTCCAGATGTATTTGTACATACATGTAATTACAACACATATAAGGGAAGTGGGAAGAGGTGCCGACATACTGACAGTCACATGACTTCACAGTATAGTCTTCTGGTTAACCTAATTATCTTTCTGATCTGAAACAAGTTGATGGAAACAGGAATGTACTAGACCATATATTGATGTCGACGATGAAGGATCATAACTCTGGGAAAGCATCAAAATGGGTAAAGAAAAAAGTTTCGAAAATTGTCCATCAAATGGTAATGGAGCTCAAGGCTAATTGGGTGTTCTGCTCAATTTTCTCTATTTTTACGGTGTCCAGCTTTCTTCCATCAACACTTTCCTGTATGAGAAATATTTCAAATCAAATGAGTAATGTATTAGGTTGAGACGATCTCAAAGGGAGTTCCTTTTGTTGAAAATTTTTATCCTCTCAAATGAGTTGATCACCCACCTGAGAGTCTGTCCGGCTGAGTCGACGAGCCCGCTCAAACACCTTAAACATGTCATCCTGGAACCGATCCACTCGACGGTAACGCCCCTAAATAATCATGAAAAATACAGTTTGTTCATTCCATTTTTCATAAAAAAAGAAATTTTCAATTTAAAAATTATAAAGAAATTTCATTAAAACCATAGTAATTGATTTTTCCAGAGACCAGTCTAGTGCATCAAGAATATGATAGGAGATATCATCTTCAAGTTGATTGGTCAATTCAAATTCTTGAATAGGAATCCATTCATTGGTCAGTGGGGAAAATGGAAAGGAAATTCAGCCAATGAACGAGTTTCTGAATAGGTACATTGTATATACATCAACTGGTCTAAATATCGACTTGTCACACTAGAAGTGTTCCAAACCCATTAACCCCCGACAGACTCTGGCCCTTATTGAAGGTAAAATGCAAAGGTTTTTTATATATTTATATAGGTTGAATGGTGATAGAAATATTGATCTGTCTACATTGTACTTCACTTGGTTTAATTTGAAGTATTTTTTTCTTTTTTTTTAAGGTGGTTACTCCAGCCCAGCCGAGTTCGGTTTTCTAAACCTTCATCGCTTTAATATAATTTCTTCATTGTGACGTCATTTCAGACCAGCCACCCGAAGATTGAACGTTCATACAAGTAGTGACGTCGAGCCAGGCAGTAGAGAGGCTGATATTTACATCATTATTTATCCCATGAAGAAGATAAAGCAGAAAGTATGGAAACCTTTACATTTCACCTTTAATTTATGTACAATCCGCCAGTTCTCATGATAGAAATACACACACCCACCTTGTCCAGATTGAACTTGATTTGGTCAAAAGTTATTGGTTTTCTGAAAAAATAAAATCCAAAAATAAAACATGATAAATCATTGTATATTATTCGCAAATAACACAAAGTTTGGTAATTTATCAAACAATGTTGATAATTCTGACCAAAAATTCTTCACTTTGATTCAACTCCCCTCTGCATTCCCCCCTCTATTCAATTTCCCACTGTCAGGGTTTGTAGCCATCTTACTGATTGGTGTAACACCTTCTGACTGATTTGGTCTGAAAACTGTAGTATGCATGTACATGTACATCCAGTCTTTATCATTGGTTAACACCCTCTGATCGAGTTGCGCCGAAAATTGTGGCATGCATGTACCTCTTGTCTTTATCATTTTAGATTGACACAAAAAGTATTTATTTAAATAGGGAGAAATGGATCCAGTATATATACTAGAATAATGAACAAGTTATACGATTAGAAAAGACATACAGTTTTAATTACCTGTGAGATTCTGAGCTCAATCTGCTCTGTTTGGTAACAGACAATGTTGTGTGGCCAAGAACTGTGTGCATAAAAGCTGTACGCCATATTTTAAACCACAATGCAATGAGACTGTATATCTGACAGTAGGACGTAGGCAATGTTAATATCCGTACAATGCTTGGACAAATTTTAATTTAGGTTATGACAAGGTTATGTAAAAACTGTGTACATTAAACCCTATTAGTATATACTTACACATGATTGTTATGCAAGCATGAATCTCTCAATTGGGTTAAGCCCAACTCACACTACAAACATTTTGTTGTATTAGAACAGAACAGTTTGTTCGTGTTTTGTTCGTGGTAACCTCACACTGCGAACATTTTCTCTTGACTACCAGTCGCCGTGATCAAGCAGGCTGCCAGTCATGTGATGGAAGCCTCTTTCGTCGTATCATGTGAGAGCGGCTTCGTCACATGACTGACAGCTTCCAGTTGATTGGATAACTGTTGGTAAATGTTCGGCAGTGTGACTTGGGCTTAATTTGTCCAGGCCTGCACAATCTGAACGGAACAATCTACTTCTCAGAATGAACTCTGGTTGGTAGAACCCCGCAGAGTCCAATGGCACAGAGCTTCACATAATAATTCAAGACAGGTAACTCACGTCTTCTCCGCGGTCTTTTCCGCTGTTTGATCATCATCTTCCTCCGGGTCTTTGTCGGGTATCTCAGCAAATGAGTCACTGTAACACCTACCCTCCTCATCCTGATTCAACATATATACCACAAACATGAATAGTCTAGTGCCTTGACCTATGACCAGATTTAATTTGGCGTGCGGCCGTGTAGGTTCAAACAGCGTTAACTGCCATTGAAAACGGGAGTTCTCTGATTGGCTTGACAAAGTCTCCATACAGTGCCCTTTCGATCACGCTGCAGAAAAAGTGATGGTCTTGAATGTGTTACTATTTATATCTGAGCCGTATAGAGGCTTTCCTCGTCTCATTATCATCTGCTCCAAAATGCTACATTTCTCTAGAGTTTGTTTCACAAAAAGTAATCTTTTGTTCGTTAACATACGGTTATGATTGGTTAATTCAAATTTTCAATAAAAAAAAACCTTGTATTTTAATTGGCTGGGAAAATTGAAAGAATTGTAGCCAATCACAGAACTTTTGTTCGTTAACATACGGTTATGATTGGTTAATTCAAATTTTCAATAAAAAAAAACCTTGTATTTTAATTGGCTGGGAAAATTGAAAGAATTGTAGCCAATCACAGAATGATTTGTGTCAAGGTTCAGTGGACAGGCTGGGAGCTGCTACACAAATACACACCTGATAGTTATAGGTGGCGATAAACAGATTGGTCATCAGCGTCTGGACGATGGCCCGCACATCGGGAACCTCATTTGTGTGCTCATCAGCGGCCAGCTCAGACTTCTTTTCCAGACAAATCCTCTGAAGTGTCAGTGCATCCTGATCAAAGGACGAGAAATGTAAAGTAAACGTGCATTCATAGCGGTCTCTCATGTTTGTAAAATTTGCGAAAGCTTTTGATCACTCTCCAAGATTTTGTAATGCGAGAGTGATTTACTCTTGCCAGTTTTACTCTCCAATGTATTCTCATTTTCCAGGAGAGTGATAACTCTCCTGGAGAGTAAGTTAGGTGAGTGATGGAGAGTGAGAGGGTTCACTCTCCTTAAAAACAAGACTGCCATAGGAATAAGCCTGATGACATATCCCTATTCAGGGCAAGTAAGATCAAGCGGTCTTCCACCACGACCCTTGTAAAACAGAACACTGGAGAATGTCCTCGGTTTATCATATATATTTGAATATCAGCCTAGTTCGGAAAAGTCACCAATGTACTTATTACACTTGGACCCAGAATCATGACAAGAAGCTTGGTCGGTTCAAATTTTTTAAGAATATTGCTGAAACATTTCAAGCTAAACATACAGCATTCAGCTCTGTATTATTTTTTTTATTTACATTATCCATGGTTAAGTTCCTTTTTTCTCACATCACAGTGGACAAAAGCAATGTGACACACCTATGTGATACAAAACCTGTATCACACCCATGCATTTCTACTAAGTAGCTTTACATGCTAAAATATGTCATGTGAGAAATAAATTATCATACTGGTGGTCAGAGATCTGAGTTTTATCACACTCGTTCGATAAAACACATAAGAAACTCGCTAAAGCTCATTTCATATGGGTTTTATCAAACTCATGTGATAAAAATCAGATAAATCACCACTCAAAGTGATAATCTATGTTTTCGAATTAATGATCCTCACCTTGTAAATGAGCGAGTCCGGCTCATTGTATTTACAGGCATTGTCAAACATCTGGACAAAGTCAGCGACCATGTCGTCAATATTGTCGTACTGGTTGCCGGACATACGCTGCTGAATACGCTGCATATCCACAGGCTTCTTGATGACCTCGTAATAGTCGGGGTATTCCTGTCGTAGAGCAGAAAAACTTCAATAAGCCAACAAGAGCCCAAGGGGCTTCAATATACGCCCGTATATCTGGAATTATATTGGTCCAAATTTCAAGGTTGTTTAATAGCCTTGATTCGAATTGGTAGCTAGCAATCCAGACATGCCAGAGAAAGGTCTACAATTTTGTGCTTCTGAGAATGTAACATATATCACATCTAAAATTGAATGATAAACTAAAATGGGCTTAACTCTTGGAAACTAGTTGACCTTGGAGCAAGAACCGAGAGCTCACATATCCCACACTGAAATTGACAATAGTCAAACACAAGAAAATAGTAGTTTTCCTGCAAATGCATTTCTTTCAGACGAGAGAATTTTTCATGAAGGAAGAAGAAAGGGATGAAGTAAACCACATTCTTGAGTTGATAAACAGGTATGAAGTTCATAAAGGACCCCTCTCCCCGTTAAATTAGTAAAAGTATGGTTTTTATTTCACAACAGTTTAACTAAATGTAGCTGTTTCAAACACGGGAGACTCCACAGGACAAATGCCATATACATGTTTGGGTGAGAACTCTGAATATTCCAATCTAACACATATAATCAGCTAAACATGATTCAGTTTTGGGGGACTGTGACCTTGACCTTTGACAAATTGATGTATGGCTCTTCTTCGCCATGCGAGTAAGGTATTTGATACCATTCCATACCATGAAACTAGAGATGTCGTATGGACAACAAATGTAATGGATGGATGGACAGAATGCAACATCGCATTACATGACCTCATCTTCGATAGGCATATGAAAAAATGTGACTTAATGATATCTGATTTTGGAGTCACAGTGACCTTGACCTTTGACCTTGACCTAAATTTTGGTACACGACACATCTTCCCGTCAATATATCAATGGACACAAAAGAAATCATGATTTTTATGAATTTCATGATTTTGGGCGTCACAGTGACCTTAACATTCCGCCTTGACCTACATTTTCGTACGTGGCACATCATGTCCCCCTAATGTATCTAGACACAAAAAAAGTACTTTTCAAAGATTTCTCGATTCTGGAGTCATAGTGACCTTGACCTAAATTTTGGTACATGACAAACCCCGTAATTTCTCAATGGACACATCATGATTTTTAACAATTTCCTGGTTTTGGGGTCACAGTGACCTTTGACCTTGACCTAAGTTTTGGTATGCGAACTTCATTTCCCCCTATTGAATCCACTCACCAAAAATTTGTAGTTTTTAATGATTTCCGGAGTTTTAAGTCACACTGACCTTTGACCTTGATTCTGGTGTAACAGTGATCTTGACTATTGACCTGGATCTAAATTTTGGTACATGACAAAATGGCTACCCGTATTTTCTCAATGGACTCAAGAAATCATGATTTTCAATAATTTCATGATTTTAGGTCACAGTGACCTTGACCTTTGACCTTGACCTACATTTTGATATGTGACACATTGTGTCCCCTAATGTATCTACTGACACAAAGAAATGTTATTTTTGATAATTTCCTAATTTTTGAGTCGGTGACCTTTGACCTTCGACCTTGACCTATATTTTGGTATGGGACACTTTATTTCCCCCTATTGAATCCACTCACAAAAAATGAGAAATTTTAATCATTTCCTGATTTTTTAGTCACATTGACCTTTGACCTCTGACCTCAACCTACATTTGGTATGCAACACATCGTTTCCCCCTAGGGCATCCACTCACCAAAAATAAGAATTGTAGATAGAAAACTGTCAATGATCAGTGATTTCCTGATTTTATGCAACAGTGACCTTTGACCTCTGACCTCGACCTCATTTTTGGTACGCGACACATCGTCTCCACCTAGCGTAACCACTCACAAAAAATTGCAACTGTGGATAGAAAACGATCACATATATAGACCGGACACGAACACTTCGGTGATTTCCTGTTTTTTAGGCCAGTGACTTTTGACCTCTGACCTTGATTTTCATTTTGGTACGCGACACATCGTCTCCCAATAGGGTATCCAGTCACCAAAAATTAGAACTGTAGATAGAAAACTGTCCCAGATATAGACCGGACACGGGGGACGGACAGACGGACGGACGGACGGACAGACGGACAGACGGACGGAAACCGCCATCACATAATACGTCCGCCTTTTGGCGGGCGTATATTTCCGAGAACAAAGTAGCGTGCTGATGAACAAAGTGGCATGCTGATGAACAAAGTGGCATGCTGATGAACAAAGTGGAATGCTGATGTTCAAATTTGTTTTCCTTTCAGAATTTTTTTTTGTTTTTTTTGTTTGGAGATGATCCCCGATGATCATGAAAGTGATCTAATGTATATTGATTAGCAGTATGTCAAACGCTGGAGAAGAAACGGTCTTTCCTTTACACTATTTTAACAATGAACAGCATTTTCTAACATCATATTACAGACAATTCAAGGGTGACAACTCTGATGTCTTGGTGTAGAGAGATAATAGCTCAGAGCATTGACCCTCCTCCCAGTTCAGTATACAAAAAAAAATCTTACACTCTTGAGAGGCAGTTTAATGAAGGGCGTGGAGAGAAGTCGTCCCCGAGAATCTGTGTAATCCTTGATGGTGTTGTACAGCTCCGTCAGTCTCTGGATCAGCAAGGACACAGGCTTCACTTTCGGCTTGCTGAAATCACAAGTCAGATCACTGTCAGTGTAAACATACACATGTGCTATGGCGTGTAATAAACAACCTCTCAGTAATGGACAGTATGCAGTACTGTGATCTCTGTGTGGCAGACTCCCATATGGTAATCTCTCTAATAATTCAATCACAGGAAATGAAATTCATAAAATCTAGGGTAGTCAGTGAGTGAGTGAGTCCATCCGAATCATTTCGTCGGTAAAATAAGGAGAACAATTGACATTAGAACCGTGATTTTTGGCATGAACATGCATTGGGGGACTGTTACCAGCAAGTTCTGAGCTGACCTAATTAGGTCACCTATAAACCTTGAAATTTTGAGAGGATTTCAGGTTATTTCTAGACAGAGGGCCCCCAAGTCATCTCTCGAACGTCTCCCGTATTTCTAGATAGAGAGCCCCCAAGTCATCTCTCGACCGTCTCCCGTATTCCTACGAACCGTTGACATTCGAACCTTGATTTTTGGCATGAACGTTGAACGTGCATGCTACCAGCAAGTTCTGAGCTGACCTACTTTTGGTGAAAATTTGACCTACTTAGGTCACCTATAAACCTCAAAATTGACAAAAACATGTCTTAGGTCAAGGTACACACTTAAATCATATCAAACCCTACTTCAGTAGGTCCTGTGGCGTTAGTCACATTGCTAATGTTAGAACAAGGTAACAAGAAGGTGACAAATGATCCGAAATTATACAAATAATCTGTGGGAGAATCGTATTATCAAGTTTAGTAAGAATTAGATTAGGAAGATATTTTTTGCCATTTAGAAAGTGATCGAACAACAGTATACTAAGTATAGCACAGATTCTAGTGCGGAAAATTGGTCAAGTTCAGGGTGGGATTCGAAACCACGACCCCGAGATTAAGGCACGTAATCGCCAGCACTATATGTCAACGATCTAAACCACACAGCCAACGGACCTCCCACAAAAATAGGAGGTAGCAGACCGGTAGTCTTGAAAGCGAACATACAGTACCCCGCTGATGGTCGTAATGACATAGCTGAATACCTAGGAAGATATTTTTTGTCCTTTAGAAAGTGATGAAATAACAGTATTTTCATTATTTTGGGATTACACTATCTTAGTATAGCATAGATTCCAACTAGTGCAGAAAGGGATTCTGCACTAGAATCTGTGCTATGCTAAGATAGTGTAATCCCAAAATAATGAATTAGACTGACTGCACAAGATCCCCCATTCTCGCACAATGCCACCACAATGCCTCTGGCTTATAATGGAAGCAACTGTAGTATGTGATAAATATTCATGAGTGAAAAGTCATGTGACCTATCACATGACAGCACATATGTCCCACCGAAGCGGACGTCAGGATATATATGCTCGTTCTGTCCTATGAAGTTCAACACGTTCCATGGTGTAATGGTTAGCACGCTGGAATCTGAATCCAGCGATCCGAGTTCAAATCTCGGTAGAACCTAGTGTTTTCTTTTTTCCCTCTAACATTTGTTTTGATATTTTCCATCGATGCATCTATTTGTACGTCTCATTGAAGATTGGAAATGTGTATTTCGTTCTGTTTTTACAGATTTTTTCACATTTAACAAATTCCTCCACAAATTCGACAATTTCGGCGTGTTCCTAAAAGCTTTCTCATAACATATATTTTATCTATCACTTGCTTGATCCACAAGCCTATTTCCAAAATTAAATATCGTAAGCGAACATGTTTCTTTCTCAAGATGGAAGCTGTAGCTAATTTCTGGTGATCCAGTAAACTAAACATTGAACCCATAACATATAGTTCGCATCAGCTTTTCCTCCAATTTTCGTGGAAGATGCGCAGGTGCGCGCAGTTAGAGTAGCCAAGTGTGTCGGCTGCAAAAGGACTAGATAATAATACTAGCTGGTAATACTTGAACTGGGCTCTTTACATGCCACAGCGTGTGCCGGAGTATGACGTAGGGCATAGTTGTGGCCTCGGCGACAATTATTATCATCACTCATATTTTTAGAGCAGAAAAATAATTTCCAATAATTATGATAATTGATTATTCGTATTATCTACAAGAGGTTGGGATATGGCACATTTCAAATAATTCTAGTGACGTACAAAATTGCTGATACTACCTTTTAGAGCCAGACCGTTTGGGCGACTCAAATGCTGGATTGATAGCTCTCCATTTATTCTTGATGACTTTCTCCAGAGATTCCGCGTCCTGGTACACCAGGGATTCCTCCTCATTATAGTGACGAGCATTGTTGAACAGCAACTCAAAGTCTGCCAGCAATGCCTGCTCGTTAACATACTGCAAGAAAATAATATATATTTATGGTAACGGTAATCCCTCTAATAATTCAATCCCCCTATCAAAATTCAATCACCTCCAATTTTGGGGACAGAATTCAATAAATTTGAATGAATTTAAATTTGAATTTAAAATTTAAATTTGAATTTAAAATTTAAATTTGAATTTAAAATTTAAATTTGAATTTAAAATTTAAATTTGAATTCAATAAATTTGAATTTAAATTTGACTGTTCTAATAAAGAGATATGCTGTTAATATCCTGACCTTGTCATTCTTGATCTTGGTATCTATGGTGATCATGTCGATGGGATGGGAGATAACCTGGTAATAGTCAGGGTAATCTTTCTTGGAGGGGAGCGTCATGAATATATCCCTCAGTGGGCGAGCCGAACTGTCCTGTAGATCATATAAAAAACATTCACACACATTCAGATTCACACATACATGTAGCTATATTTGTAGGATGTAATACAAACTACACACATAAAGTCGGGTACATACACAACCTATTTTTCTTTGACCAGTTTTCAATGTTCGATACGGCATCTGGCCCCAAAAAATTACATGAACATCTATCTTGGCCTAAAATAATTGTTCATGTGTACACGCAGTCAAAGAAAATAACCCAGGACTTCTGAGAAGGGAGCACATTGCCAAATCAATCTCTCCTCTTCAAGTGATCGTAAACCCTCAAGTAATGTTTCCATCAAATGAAAGACCATGGCAAACAGTGTGGGGTAATTTTTTACGAATTACACAGAGTAAACTGCAAATAAAGCATGGTATTCTATGGTGGTCTGCTGCGATCATATCTAGGTCCGGTGACGTCACACTGCCCTAATACATATATTTTAAACTTTGTATGCATTTTCCAATGCTTGATTCAAGCTTAAGGGGTGTATACTTTGAGTTTTAACACAGACTCACTGTTCCAATGTGCATGTTTCCCCAAAATCTGGGAGATGGTAACTCATAAGTGTCAAGTCAATTTGAATCTTGCATTTAATTTCCCCGATTCTTGTGAAACATGAACATTAGAACAGTGAGTCTGAGTTGAAACTCAAAGTATACACACCTTAAACTTGAACCAAGCATTAGAAAGTGCATACACAGTTTCACTGTTTGAAATATATGTATTAAGGCAGTGTGACATCACTGGACCTAGATATGATTGCAACAGCCCACCCTAGAATACCATGCTTTATTTGCAGTTTACTCTGTGTAATAAAATCGTAAAAAAATTACAATAAATATTTTCTCCTACTGTTTGCAGTGGTCTTTCATTTGATGGAAACTTTACTTGAGGGTTACGATTACTTTCACCATGTGAACTGTGTAAAAATGTGGGGTGATCGAGCCGTATCGAAACTGCTCGACCGACTATAACCTGGGGAGAGCCTTTTGGAATACCCAAGTTGCAGATTATGAAAAAAGTAAAAAAAGCAGACCAGTTTCAAAAGGAAGCGATACTCGCATATTGACAGGTATGAACGAGTGGTGCCAGCAAATGAAACTGTTATTCGTATACACACAAACAAAATGGGACAACTGAAGAATATGTAGAAAATTGTGTTCACTCGTTCATATGGTTACCTGAAAACTGGTGGAAGAAAAAATTGGTCGCATGTACCCGGCTTAATTGGCAAGACATACTATCAGCTAGGTCTTGCATATTGAAACACATAACAATCAAAATCTGACATCTGTTCTGAAAAGATCCGGACTCTGGAGCATAACACATCCCTTCAGAAAGTTCGATGCATTATGACAATTCCTTCAACATGTAGTATCGTAGCTTTGAAACAACATTTGCGTCAAACTAGGTGAATGTGTCCAACATTTCTTGAAGTGTGATTTCCTCATTTGCGAGAACTACACTTACGGTGTAATCAAACACAGATCGGTACAATGCCACCAGTCGTTTCTTGAAAGCTTCCGGGGTATCAGTTGGTATCTTCTTGGCTGGGGTTTTCTTCTTGTCGTCAAGGACCCCCAGAGACTTGCGATTCTTAGTCTTCATTTTGAAACTGCTACTGGTCGATTCGTCTTCATCCCAACTGTCCCGCTCTAGTTTGTGCTGTAGGACATACAATCATTATGTGTGACACAAACAGTATTCACGGCATTTTCACTACATACGGTAATTCCCCTAATAATTCAATCACAGCAAGTTCACTTTTCAACTCCGTTATTCAAACACAGAGAAAATGTAACATTCCCATTCTTAATTTAAATTGAAGAAAAGTCAAATAATGACAAAATGTGACACCTTGTAGCTGGTGCCATAAAGAATATCGCCAGATATATGCTAGGTTTGCTGCACTTCCGGTGATCGAATTATTAGGGGAATTACCGTATCTGTGACCGGTGGGGAAACCAAGCAGAGCTTTACTTACCTGATTTCTCCAAAAACAAAATTCCAGGAACCAGATTTGAACCCAAAGAAAATTGGAGTATCGCAAATATTTTATTTTTTTCTCTTCACATCAGATAAGCCTATAGGCTATGTGATGTGGAGAGCACAACATCATTGTCACAATGAATACTACATGAGATATCGCTGCGAGTTTCTGAGATTTTGCACACTTTCAATTTCGTGCAAATTTCAAATAAAATTCCATAAAAAATCTCATTACAGTAGGGTGAATCTGCTCTGACAAACAAAAAAACGCTGTGGACAGGCTTCATGTAACCAAGTGCATGTAACCGGCACAAAAGTACAAACCAAATACTTCTCCACAATGTTCACCGATGCATAAAAATCTATTCAGTCAGGCTGAAGAAAATAAATTTCTACCTTCACGTAAATGCTACACGTTGAATAGATGGTTAATATGTCTGAAAATAGGTTTCAGACATAATTATGAAGAAGTCTAAAGGAGGGTGCCAAATTTGACTGATTTCATGCCCCATGGGTAGTACTTGCGACAGGTATCTGGTGCTTGATATATGGGAAAGTACCATTTCTGAATATAACATAACATTTGTATTTTCATGAACCATATGTTCAAATAACATACCTCAATACTATTCAGCATATTCGTACCAGTTTAACCAGTTTAAAACTCCCCCCCCCCCCTCCCAATATATTCTGAATGGGAGACCTGTGACACACAATACCCAAATAACCTACACTGAGGCATGAAATCTGGATATCAGGATTTAATCAATGGCAAATCATCATAATCTGTAGTACCAGTATTCAAATATTGCATTAATCTGTGGAATACACAAGTCTACACGGAAGAGGGATCCGTCCATTTTGAAGAAAAAAAACGCAGAAAAGAATCAGCAGAGCCATGCAATTAATGAAAACACCTGCAAGACCACAGATCAAATAAGCTCCATCAGCAGGTATCCTTCAAGTGTTATGGGCAGACTTAAAGGGAATAGGAGTCCAAGTTTCTCAGGCTATGAGTCTGAAGTGCCCAGTGAGTGGTGACCTGCTGTCAGCTTCTCCTGTAAGTTCTTCAGTATCAAACATTTATAAACAATGTTTCTATTTGTTACCAAATCAAACCTGTTTCAATTCATGCCTATTAATCTCCGTCAGGAAGATGATACAACGTAGAAAACGGAAGTTAAAACTAAAAGTTAGCTCCCCTAGCGGAGAGTTGTCCGCCCCTAGGAGAGCTCTCCCATCTATCCCAGCGGCATTACTATAAAGGCTCTGCTCAAACCATTCTAGTCCTCTTTCTCATTGTAATTACCGAGACCTGTAGTGTTTAAGGCCGGCATGAGGGGACGGAGGGAGGGTCAATCAAATTGAAACAGGTTTGATTTGGTAACAAATAGAAACATTGTTTATAAATGTTTGATATTTGATTCCCAAATCTTAAACCTGTTTCAATTCATGCCACAGTACCAACATATGGAGGCGGGAATCTCGGCCTCGTGGTAACTCCCATAGCAGACTAGTAATCGCTGGAACGACACAGACATGGGTATAAATCTGAGACATTATTACTCAACAAGTTAACCCTGGTCACAGACGTAAAGGGTAATTGAAGGAGTTGATACAGTTTCACTTATCTGAGTGTCTCCATCCATGTAGCTGTGCTCGTGGTGTGGTACACATTTCCACCAAGTTGTAGGATACCCGGGGCACGATAGGCAACAAGAAGGTCCCCTTGGTAGGCACTGTATGACATGGGGGGGGGAGACAGCCACAAGCCATTGCATACAGGGAGATCCTTGGTCCGACCATTAAGTTCGGTGAGAGCGTGAACTAGCCGAAGCTTAAGAGGGTAACCAAGTCCACACCACTCTCAGTCCGCAAGCCTCTTGAGGTCAACTCACCATACTTGGAGTGATGAAGGATGCGTTGGAATTGACCGTGCTTGCTCTCTGGGTCCGGCTGCGCACGTCAACTCCCTGTACTGTCATCACTACTGTTGACCCTAGGCCTGGAGCAGGTGTCTTTTGAGTTGAAACGCAGAGGACCCAGCTGAGACATCTAGAAGGGAGTCAGTTTCTGAAGAACACAAGCAAATTTTCAGTTAGGAGTAAACCCTATCCTGGTGTCAGGCCTTCATTGGTGATTATAGAATCCACGGCCGGTCAACTGACTTATTTCTACCTTCTGAGATGCCTTTTATCATATAATATATGTAATAATAATAATATGACTGAGATGAGATGAGATGAGATGATACAGCAAGATGGCTGTCTTGCCGCGATGGTGACAATTTTGCCGCCCCCCCCCCTCTTTTTCTGAAATTACTCACAACGTGCTGGGTAGCCACCAGTGGCCCAAGCGTGGTCACACTATTGATTGCACTGTCATATCTCTCAGACAGAAATTAGTGAACGTGGAGTTAAATGTTCAGGCACAAGACAGGACAATGTCATGGAGGGGCCAGTTCTTCCATAAAGGCCATGACGCAGCGATGGCACGAATCACATTAGAAGAAGCAGAAGACAGTAGTGGGGGCGTCAATGGTATATCTACCTTCTGCCAATTGATAAGACTATTTTATGGTCTTCTTCAACTACGCGGCTTTTTTAAATGTCAAGCCTTGCTGACAGGCGAAGGGACAGAATAACCGTAGCCGAGAGCCGCGAACGGAATCGGTACGAGTAAGATAGTGGCGGATGGCTCGAACAGGACATAGCAGAAGATCGTCCTCGAGGCCATGTACAAAGTCTGACAACGCAGGAATGGAGTACGAACGTTGAGCGCACGGACCTGAACGAACAGACTCATTTTTGGCGATAAATTCAGGAATGGGCCGAAAAGGAATGGAAGACCAATCCGCTGTCCAGGTCATAGAAGGTCTTTCAAGAGCATGAAGTTCAGACACTCTGGACGCCAAAGCAAACGCCGCCACAAAGGCCGTCTTATAAGACACAGCTTTTATAGACGCGGACTCTAAGGGTTCAAAAGGTGGTATAATCAGAGCACACAGAACCACACCGATATCCCATTTCGGTAACAGTTGGCAAGTACAACGCGACTGTAATGCGAAGGCGCGAATAAGCGCAGAGATATTATCGTTAAGGCTAATGTTGGTACCAAAGGTAAGACGTAACACCCTAGCCAGAGCAGATCGATAGCCTTCCATGGTGCTAATATGAGACTTCCTATCCTGGTGAAGGTGAAGGAGGAAGTCAATTACGAGGGAAATAGAGTCGGGAACGGTATCACGTCCTCGGCACCAGGACAAATAAATCCGCTGTAGAGACCGAACCCGAAAAACGAACGTAGTGAGTAAGGTCCTACATATAATAAACAACCCTAAGGTTGATGACAGAACCATAATGTCAAAGTCTAACCATTGGTGTAACGGTCTATACAGGAATAAAGTACTTGATGGAGAAAGTCGGAAAAACTGTCCCCCAAGTACACCACGAAAACATTGTGTTGTTTAAGCACAATCCTAAGGTAAATGGATCTCAACATAATGTTTGTGTGTTAAAGTCAACATGGTTCTGTGTTAACACAACACTGTGCTGAATTCAATTAAAGGCGACTAGTCCGTCATTCACAATCCCGCCGTCGTCCTCAGAGAATATCCACGTCCATAATCCAAAGACCTATTCCATATAACAGTATTTGCCCAAATACTGTTGATTCCAATACAATTTTGATATTCTGAACTCAAGACTGGAAACAACAAGGTCTGAACAGAACTCTCTTCGTAGAGTAACGACGAACCTAAGTAAATCACAATGTGAAAAACCCGAGAGGAATTGATACAAGTGGAAGGTTGACGCCAAACGAACGGACTTCCCCTCCCGCCGACGGAGAATCAAAGGAAGTGCCGATGAATGGATATAAAATATGCATCTCGCAAATGAAGAAATGACGTGACAAACGGCGTTATGGCGTACCGGAAATGTCTAACCGATG
Organism: Hanleya hanleyi; assembly: GCA_036873755.1. Lineage (NCBI taxonomy): Eukaryota > Metazoa > Mollusca > Polyplacophora > Lepidopleurida > Hanleyidae > Hanleya > Hanleya hanleyi. The sequence continues at coordinate 458 of JAVTVY010040592.1, read as the reverse complement.
TAAGAGAACGACGCACAGGTGTATGAGAGACACATGACGGCGTAATGAACATGTCGTCAAGGTGTAACAGGAAAGCGTAATGTGAAAAATGCGAGAAACGTTGTATATGATAAACAACGTAGTGATTTCCTCATTCACAACAACTTAATGTATATACATGCTCATAATGGAGCAGGATACAAACTTATAAAAGTACACGACGTAACAGAAGGGCGTTGCAAACAGTAACCCCAAAATCGATTGTAATAATTTTCCTTCTCTTTAAACGCAGTAGAGATGAACATATTAAATGTTTGTAGCGTTAATCACCAAATGTAAGCTCAATGAGATAAATGGGATTATGGATCCTTGTGTCAGTGAACATGAATAATGTGTCAGTGAACATGGTTACATTATGACCTCTCCCGATGTAATTTGTCTCCTGTACATGAAATTCAGTACTGGAGTTTTATATGGAG
>JAVTVY010040591.1:0-17584 GCA_036873755.1 Hanleya hanleyi | reverse complement strand
TCAGAATGAGCCGGCATAATGGAAATATAGGCCTAGGGTCTTCAAAGTGTTAGTCAGATCAATTTAAAATATTTCTTCAAACTCATACCTTCCCCAAACTTCACTTTGGTGACGGTACAATTTTGTAAAGCTGCACAATCAAAATTTCTTAATATATTAGGACTATGCATAAAGAGGAGGATTTCTGTGACATTGAAGCGTCACAATGGCGATATAGGCCTACTGTTTTATAAACAACACGCAATGATTATTTCCCAATTTATGCCGTATTCTCCCTAATGCAGATACCTTTCTTCCTAGCCAAGGTTGCATACGAGGACGAAACACAATTCCTTGGATGCATGCCTCTTCTCACTCTGCTCTTCCAGACTGCAAGCTAAAAACATGATAGTTCAAATCTACATGATGGTAATCATTTCCCAGCTAAGTGGGTTAATGAGGAATATATGTGTAGCCCAGTTTCAAAGTTGTGTTAGGGAGGAACATATGTGTGGTCCAGTGTCGGAGCACGGGGTTAGTAGAAATGTATGTGTAATGTTGGTGTAGTCCAGTACCAAAGTGGTATCAGGGAGGAACCTACATGTAGACGGTTAGGTAGGAACGTATGTGTAGTCAAGTGTCATAGCGGGGTTAGGTAGGAACGTATGTGTAGTCCAGTGTCATAGCGGGGTTACGGTCAATGTTTGTCTAATTGAGTGTCAAAGATGTATTCAACTCTCAAACTGGGGTTACAACTTAGGGTTAGGTATGCTCCTCTACTATCAGGTTAAAGTGCCTTTCAGCTATCAAAATTATATACTAATGATATTTTCCTTACCAAAACATTAAATAGCTAAGTTTTAAAGCGGGTTAGGGAGAAATGTACATGTAGTCGAGTGTCAAGATGGAGTTAGGGAGAGATGCAGGTGTAATCCAGGTTCAAGGTGGAGTTAGGGAGGAATGTTTGTGTAGTCCAGTCTCAAATTAGGGTTAGGGAGGAATGTTAGTGTAGTCCAGTTTCAAAGCAGGGTTAGGGGGAATGTATGTGTAGTCCAGTGTCACTGTAAGCGGAATTAGAGAGGAACGCTCGTATAATCCAGTGCCAAGCTGGGTTCATCAGGAACGTATACTGTTGTGTAGTACCAATGTATGAACGAACATGTGTAATCCGGTGTCAAAGCTGGGTTAGGGACAAATGTATGTTTAATCGAGTGTCAAAGATGTATAGTCAACTGTCACACTAGAGCTAAGAGTTATGGTTGGGTATGCTCTTCTGCTATCAGGTTAAAGTACATTTCAGCTATCAAAATTATGTACTAATGAGATTTTCCTTACCAAAACGTTAAGTAGTCAAGTTTCAAAGTGGGTTGGGGAGAATGTATGTGTGGTCGAGTGTCAAAGCGGGGATAGGGACAGTTGCAGGTGTAGTCCAGTGTCAAAGTGGGGTTAGGAAGGAATGTTTGTGTAGTCCAGTTTCCGAGCGGGGTTAGGGAGGAATGTATGTATAATCAGTTTCAAAGCGGGATTAGGGAAGAAGATATGAGTAATCAGTGCCAAAGCAGGGTTAGGGACAGATGCCGGTGTCATCAAAGTGGGATTAGGGAGGAATGTTTGTGTAGTCTACTGTCAGATTTCAAAGTGGGGTTAGAGAGGAACGTATGTGTAGTCCAGTGTCAAAGCAGGGTTAGGGAGGAACAAATGTGTAGTCAGTTTTAAAGCGGGGTTAGGGCGGAATGTTCGTGTAGTCCACTGTCAAAGCGGGGTTAGGAGGGAATGTTCGTGTAGTTCAGTTTCAAAGCGGGGTTAGAGAGGAACGTGTATATGTGTACTCCAGTTTCAAAGCGGGGTTAGAGAGGAATGTATGTGTAGTCCAGTGTCAAAGCAGGGTTACGGATTAACGTATGTGTAGTCCATGTCAAGGCAGGGTTAGGGAGGAATGTTTGTGTAGTCCAGTGTCAAAGCGGGGTTAGGGAGAAACGTATGTGTAGTGAGTGTCTAGGCAGGATTAGGAATGTTCATGTAGTCCATTGTCGAACCTGGTTTTGGGTGGAATGTTTTAGTCCAGTTTCAAAGCGGAGTTAGGGAGGAATGTTAGTGTAGACTAGTCCAGTGTCAAAGCGGTGTTAGAGAGGAATGTTCATGTAGTGTAGTTTCGAAGCGGAGCTAAGGAGGAACGTGTGTGTAGTCCATTGTCAAAGCCGGGTTAGAGAGTAATGTATGTGTAATCCAGTTTGAAAGAGGAGTTCGTGTAGTCCAATGCCAAAGCGGGGTCAGCGAAGAATGCACGTGTAGGCCATTGTCAAATAGGGACTGTATGGGCTCCCTAAATGTCAAAGATGTATGGTCAAACTATGTTACAAAGCGGGTTAGGGAGGAATGTATGTGTAGTCCAATATCAAATCGGGGTTAGGGAAGAATATTCGTATAAGCCATTGTCAAAGCGGGCTTGGGGAGGTATGTTTGTGTAATCCAGTGTCAGAGCGAGGTTAGGGAGGAATGTACGTGTAATCCAGTTTGAAAGCGGAGTTAGGGCGAAATGTTCGTGTAGACCAGTGTCAAAGCGGATTTAAGGAGGAACGTATCTGTAGTCTATTGTCAAAGCGGGGTTAGGGAGGAACGTATGTATAGTCCGTGTCAAAGCGGGGTCACGGAAGAATGTTCATGTCGTCCAATGTCAAAGCGGGGTCAGGGTGGAATGCACGTGTAGGCCAGTGTTAAAGTGGGATTAGGAAGGACTGTACAGACCAGTATCAAAGCGGGTTTAAGGAGGAACGCATGTTGGAGTGTTAATGTGGGGTTAGGGAGTGGTTGAGTGTCAAGGCAAGGTTGAGGAGTGAGGTACATCTGTTGGAGTGTTAAAGTGGGGTTAGGGATTGAAGTACATATGCTTGAGCATCAAAGCAGATTTAGGGAGTGATCTACCGCTTCATTCTTTTGAGTGTCAAGTCAAAATGGGGAGTGAGATTGTTCATTTGTTATAGTGTCAATATGAGTTAAGGAGGAAGGAACATGTACTTGTGGTCAAGGTCAAATCGGGGTTAACATAATTTGGCTTATTGAATTCTTATCAGGTTTCTTTTAATTTTTCCATTATAGGAATATCTGAAAGCTGGCTTGACCCAACTACAAAAAATTATATTCAATTCCTGGTTATCAACCCTTTCCTCTCTCAAGAAACACACAAAAAGGTGGTGGTGTAGTCCTGTATATCAAAGATGAATTCAACCAGTGTAAAATCCGCGAGGACCTCTCTATCGTTCACGAAACAGAACAACACGATTCTCTATTCGTTGAGGTGAAAAGTAATAATGATACTTATATAGTTGGAATTATCTATCGCCCACCGGGAAAGAATGTTGACAGTTTCAACTCAACACTACTTTCTATGTTTAACAGCCTGAAACCCGAAAATAAGAAATGCATTATAATGGGAGATTTTAATATCGATCTTTTTAAAACAAGTCATCATGGCCCGTCCAAAGAGTTCATGGAAATTATGAAATGGTCTTATTTTCCCCCCAAAATCGCAAAACCTACCAGAGTAAAATCTCATTCCGCTACATTAATAGATAATATATTTACCAATTTTCACGAAGAAGACCTGGGCTCTGGCATTTTACTTTCTGACATCACTGATCACTTTCCTATATTTCATACAACAAATTGTCTTCCACCCTCACCCAACCATTCAAAGGACAGTTTCAAATATCGCAATATAAACCCTGTCCTAAAAACACAGTTTGAAGATAGATTAAAAAACTTGGACTGGCAGTCTGTCATGAACGACAATGATACTAACAATGCTATGACCAGTTTCTTGGATACTTTTAATAATATATACAATGAATGTTTCCCAATAATAACAAAAGATAGGCTTACTCAAAAAGTTAAAATAATCAAATCATGGATTACCTCCTGTTTACTCCGTTCAATTCAAGAGCAAAATAGACTATATAAGCTGCATATATTGAAAAAAGACTATGACGTAACCCGGGAATTTAAACTCTATAGAAACAAATTGAACCACACACTTACACTATCTAAAAATAAATACTATGAACAGAAATTTAACGAATTTTATTATGATATTAAAGGTACCTGGAAAATTATAAATGGATTGCTAGGACGGAAGAAGTCCAGAGCTCTCCCCAATGTCTTCAATATTAATGGTAGAGATATAACGGACCCCACGGATATTGCCACAAACCTCAACGACTATTTCTCCTCTATCGCATCCGATCTAGCATCGAAAATTCCACCCTCCAAAAACGATTTCAAAACCTATCTAGATCAATCTTATAAGAATGATTTCACATTTGAGCCATGTACCTCCGACTGAAATCTATGAAATTGTATCTGTACTTAAAAATGGATCGCCTGGTATTGACGATATACGCATGTCTCTGATAAAACCGATAGCGAGCTTAATTTCTACTCCTATGTCGCACATAATTAACCTTTCCCTTCAAAATGGAAATGTTCCCACTGCCCTTAAGATTGCCAGAGTCACCCCTGTTTACAAGTCTGGTAACAAAAACCTAGCTGAAAACTATCGACCAATTTCTGTTCTATCATGCTTCAGCAAAATACTTGAAAAACTTGTAGTTTCAAGGATGGTTGCTTTTCTAGGAAAGGAGATGATTATCTCTCCAAACCAATTCGGATTTCGATCAAATCACTCAACATTTCTTGCTGTTCTATCTCTATACGATAAACTCATAGCTGCTAAGGAATCAAAACAGTTCAGTATTTCTACATTTTTAGATCTTTCTAAAGCTTTCGATACGGTCAATCATGAAATTCTCTTACATAAACTGGACTACTATGGTTTTCGCGGTGTTACAAATAACTGGTATCTCTCCTCTCGATCCCAGTGCGTATGTTACAACGGTACTCTATCCTTGCTAAATCCTATCAACACTGGTGTGCCTCAAGGATCAATATTAGGTCCCATACTCTTCTTAATATACATAAATGACATAACAAAGGCCACATCCATTCTTGACATTAACCTCTTTGCTGATGACCCTAGTGCTACCTTAGCTGATATCGATCCTATAAGACTTGCTGAAACTATGTCACTTGAACTAGAAAACCTTAAGGATTGGTTATCATGCAATAAACTTTCTTTGAATGTGAAAAAAAACAAATTTATTTTCTTCAAACCGAATAGATCTCCAATTACGAATATTCCGAAGGTAACAACATCTGGTTCTGAAATTGAATGTGTCACCAATTTTAAATTCCTTGGTGTATATTTTAACGACAAATTGAACTGGCAGACCCATATTGACGAAATAACTTCTAACATATCGAGAAATATTGGTGTTATCAGCCACATAAGGAAATGTCTTAACAGGAAAACCCTGATCATGTTATATTACTCCTTGTTCTATTCTTATGTATCTTATTGTAATTTGGTGTGGGGAAACACATTCCCGACTCATCTTAAGCCACTTGTTATCTTGCGAAAAAGAATTATTCGTATAATAACTTCCAGTACTAAATATGCACACTCTAGTCCCTTGATGGAGCAGTTGAATGTCATCCTGCTGTATAAAATAAACGATTACCTGATATTATCCTTTACCCATAGATTTCTTAATAATCCTCTCTCTAGCCCAACTAAATATTCAAATTACTTTACAAAACTCTCTGAAGTCCATTGCTATCCAACCCGCCAAGCCAATCTTAATCTTTATAGGCCACGAGTGCATTCAAATCTGTCCTTTTACTCTACGAAATCAAAGGCTTCGCGTATTTGAAATGCCTTACCTCTTGATTTAACGTTTGAAGCTCCATCTTATATAACACTGTCTATTGTTTACCAATAAGAATTTGAAGTTGCATTCAATATGTTATTCGTCTTTCATCGACATTGTACATAATTTCATTGCTGTATACATGTGACAATTCCCTCTTTTACGTAAAATCGTTATTTACTTAGGCTACCGAGCTCCAACGGCATATTCTCTTTATTTGTCAATTATATTATAACAAGAGCTCAGCAGTGCGACGCAGTCTATTCACCATTGTATCATTTAATCCCTAAATTCTGACTACATTAATCGCTTCCTGCCAATATATTGTATTTCTTACCATTTGGGATATAACAAACCCTCTGGGGTTTTATTCCCGCCATTCTCAGTATATACATGATATATATATATACATATTGTACATACTGTATCGTGATTAAACATTCATTCATTCATTCATTCATTCTGTTCATGCGCTTTACTATTTAACCAGGGGTAGGAACAAAGATATGTGTGTGGTGAAGTGTCAAAACCGATCTTGAACTGTCTATTGTGGCATTTTATTGCCATACAGAGAAGAACTAATATATTGATAAGAAATTAAGCTGTAAACTGTAATGATTAGTTTCATTCTGACGCTGCAAGGTGCTGCTCTGAAGACAGTCTTCTTTGTGATGTTGGAAACTGCCGCTTGGAAGAAACACAATATCAAATTGTCCATTTTGCCTTTGCATTCTGCCGTAAGGAGAAAAAGTAATATATATTTTTTAAATATTTTTTTCATTTTTGTTCGCCACATATGTACAAACAACAATCACGTTTACATTTACATTCACATAACATTACATACATAAACGCGTACTTCTTCCCATACATATATACAAAAGTCAATGAATACATAGACGCACACAAATCCCTCTGATCTAGAAACTGCAAATTCGCTAATTCGAATATATTCTTCAACTCGAGTCTGAGTTAAATCGCCCAACATTTTGGTCTACCACTACTGCTGCAAATTATTAAAAAAGTGGTGAAACAATATCCATCTTTCAGTGAATTGTTCTATACTGCTTTCCAAAGTAGCAGAATATTTTTCCGTCTGGTAATGATTGTTAAGAGAACGTAATAGTGCTATGATATTTAAATGAGATTTTTAAATGATATATATATATAATATTTTGTTAAAAGCATCAGCATATTCATTACTTTTTGCCCCCTTCCCCAGTCTAATATTATTTTCTCTGTAGTTACTTTGCTACTTCTTTACACCATATTACCATATCCGTCCACAGCATGGCGAGCATTTCACATTCTATAAACAAGTGTTCTATTGTTTCTCTGCTTTTCCCACAGAAATCACAAAGATCATTTTCAGCTTTACCGATTTTGAGCAAAAAAGAGTTAGTACATAATATACGGGGCAGGAATCTGAGTTGTAAGTCCCTTAATTTAGTAAAAAATGTGCACCGTATGGTATTTGTGTATGCATCGTTCCAAAGTATTTCCCCGTCTTTATTTAAATAGTTTTCTCATTTGGCACAAGCTATGGCGGCGATATGATTTGCATTATTCAAAATATCGTAGTAGCTCCTACCTCCCTTCACTTGCCTTACCATTAATTCTAAATATTGGGTGATACGGGGATGGCTTGGGTTGACTTGAGAATAATTCACTTTCAGGTCACCTTTCCATAGCTGCGGTATAGATTACTCAATCTGTTGTAATCTAAGAAGGTCCCTTTCATTCCATATATTAGTTTCAATTCATTAAAGTTCATTATTTTACCTTCATTGTTAATAAGATATCTTACATTTTTTATTTCAAGTTTGTACCAGCTTTCTATGAATAAATTAGGATTTTGAAAATAACTATTGAACCATAACATTTCATTATATATATATGCTGTACGTTTTACTTTCATTGAAGTTTGTACGCAGTACCATGCCTCGAATGTATCTTTCCAAAAAGGATTATCAATATTACGTATTATTACTCTCAAATACTTTGGCTCTAGGTTACATATTTTATCAAAGTATTCAGCCACCATGTTTTGCCACTTCCCTTTGTGTAGTATTAATTTAATGATTGAACAAAATGCTTCAAATTGATCAATCTCAGACCCCGTATTTATAGTCTTGTGTCAATATAACCCTCTTTATCCTATCAGTTCCCCCGTTCCAAATGAATCTAAAGAGAATGTTATTTAATTCTTTTATATCATCGTCAGGTGGGTTGGGTAAGGCAAGGAAGAGATGTACGAGCTTTGACAAGGCTAGGGACTTTACAATCGTTATTTTTCCAAATAAAGTCAAATTTCTGAGCTTCCATCTGGATAATTCTTGTTTCAGAACGTTGAGTTTTGATAAATAATTTATCTTCCAAATATCATGAAAATCAGTGGAACTAAGTTTTATCCCCAACACCGTAAGTTCATTTACCCAAGCTAGCTAAATATCATGACATAAGTTTGCTTGTAGACTACTCAAAGATCCAATCCACATTGCATTTGTTTTTTTCCACATTTATTTTTAAACCAGAATATTTATAAAATTTGTCTAAACATTTTATGGCTTCTCGAAGAGATATTTCTGACCCGTCAAGGATTATCGGCATATTGGCAAATTTTGTATTCTGTGTTATTTATGACAATTCCTTTAATGTTTCCATTATCCCTAATATTATTGCCCAAAACCTCTGCGAACAATAGAAATAAATAGGAAGATATCGGGTACCCCTGTCTACACCCCCTCGTTATATCGAAAAATGATGAAAGGTGTTCGTTTTGAACTATGCAACTCTGTATGTTTGTGTAAAATAACTTTAACCAGTTTTGAATCGACTCGCCAAAATTAAAAGCTTTGACGGTTTCGTTTATGAAATCCCAAGATACTGAATCGAAAACTTTTTCAAAATCGATTGATAGTAACAATCCTGGTATTTCCCTGTTTTTAGTTTCAAACAATACGTCGTATAAGAGCCTAATATTTTCCCCTATTGATCTGCCTGGGATGAACCCCTTCTGGTCTTCACTAATAAGTTTGCTTAGTTTGGTTTTTAATCTGTTTGCAATACAGTTCGAAATGAGTTTATATCCAACACTGAGAAGCGAAATTGGGGGCCAATTTTTCGAGAGATTCCTTGGTTTATTTGGCTTTGGCAGACACGTGATAACTCCTCGGCGCTGAGTTATTGGTAGTTCCCCTTTTTCATAACTAGAATTAGCTGATCTCAAAACAAACCCCCAATTCTTTCCAAAACATTTTGTAACATTCAACTGGGAAACCATCTAAACCAAAACTTTTGTCATTTTTGGTGATCTTTAAAGCATTCGTATTTCTTCATAAGTTATAAATCCTTCTAAGTTCCGTGCTTCTTTATTTGATAGGCCGTTTAAATCTGTTTTTTTTCTAAGAAGTCATTGATGAATTTGTTTTCATTTCTATCCTTTTTTTGGGGTAAATTTTTTTTAATTGCGTATAAATAATTGTACAGTAGATAATATAAACATCTTATTTACGTCCTCATTCGCACATTCACTCAGGTTCTTATTCACTCTTGGATATTGCAATACATCATTTTAAAAGCATAATGTGATCATCAACACGCTGATTTAACCAGATTTCAATACAGTATGAAATTGAGGCCATGTTTTGTTGAATTTATCTATCCTTAATTCTTTTTGTGCTATGTATTTTTCATTGGAAAATTGGTCTATAAATATGTTTAGGAGCGATTTGAAATTGAGTTCCGTTTTGAGAGTTTGTTTGTGTAAATATATCTTTTTGTCAAAAGGATCAACGTGTTGATAGTACATTTTTCTTTTCCCCAACCTAATATGATTTTGTCTTCGTTGCTTTCCCCATGTAGACCCAATAGCTTTAGCCATTCTTCTAAAAGTTTTTTAACTTTTGAACACGAAATAACTATATGCTCGATAGTTTCCCTTGCATCTAAACAATAGTCACAATTATCGTTGTCTTTGATAGAGATTTTATTTAAAAAAGAATTTGTCACCAGTATCCGTTGTAATATTTTAAACTGTATATCTCTTAGTTTCGTATAGACTGTACACTCAAAAGGGGGTTTTGTGTACAACTTCCCAGTTGATCTGAGACTCGAGGTTACCTTCCCATTTTCTTCAGCACTTGATTTCAAGTTATGTTTATAATTAAGAATATCATAGAACTGTCTACATCCCTTCCTCTGTCCTGCCAAAGGCTGAAGGTGAGAGCTAAACACCGGACTTGTTTTTTGCATACCTGAAAAACCGTCATTATTTTATTTATCCATTCATTAGGTATACTCCTTAATAATTTTGTATAATCCAGAAATGTTCCTTTTATATCATATTGTGATATCATATCAGTGAAGTTAAAAAAATGTCCATTTGTATCTATCAAATCTCTTAGATATCGAACTTGTTTGACATACCAGTTCCTCAGAAAATAAGATGAGTGTTTAAAATTTAGGTTGAACCATAAAGGTTCATTGAATAAATCATTTGACCATGCGACCTTAATTTTCGTTGTAACTCGTACCGTGACAGAAAGTTATCTTTCCAAAAGGCATTCGTTATACTGTTCAAGATATTTTTAAACCAGTTTGCACCCAGAGTACATACATACATATGTATATTGCTATATAGAAGATTTTGCCATTTCCGGTTATCAAAGATCAATCTCCGGGTCCACAATACTTTTAGGGACAGAATAAACGACACAAGATTAACCATTCGTAGATCGCCGTATTTGTAGTCTTGAGTACTTTGTATCCTCTTGATTTTATCAGGCTTCCCATCCCATATAAATTATAGTATAGAGTTGAAATTTTGTATAATATCATCCGGTGGGTTTGGCAGGGCAAGGAAGAGGTGTATAAGTTTCGACAAAGCAAGAGATTTTATCACCGTTATTCTACCTAGAAGGGTCAAATATCGTAGTTTCAGTCTATGGAGTTCTTCTTTCAGGTCATTTATCTTTGAAATATAATTAATTTTCCAAACATTATGCAAATCTGTTGTGGAGAAGTTTATGCCTAACACACAGAAATCATTTACCCAATCAAGTTTGACATCCCGACATATTTTAATATTCGATCCCGACATTGAACCTATCCATACTGCTATCGTTTTGTCTACATTTAGTTTAAGTCCGGATAATTTATGGAACATATTTAAACATTTAATTGCTGCTGTCAAAGATTCTTCTGAACCAGCAAGGGTTAGCTGTGTATCGTCAGCATATTGACTAATTTTGAATTCATTATGTCCAATTGTAATGCCTTTAATATTCTCATTTTTTTCTAATCATTGTGCCAAAGACTTCTGCGCAAAGTAGAAAAAGATATGGTGAATCGGGTCTCCATGTCTACACCCACGGTTCATTTCAAAGAAGGAAGAAATGTTTCCATTCTGTATGATACATGTTTTTAAACGTGTATGACACAATTTTATCCATTTTTGCAATGTTTCCCCAAAATTGAATGATTTTATTACGTTATCAAGAAAGTCCCACGATACCGAGTCGAAGGTCTGTCCAAAGTCTATTGACAAAAGCATCCGGGTATTTCTTTTTCTTTTGTTTCGAACATGATGTCGTAAGTAGTATACAAAGGCTAAATTGGCGTAATAGCGCCTCACTGCGCATGCGCAGAACCTTGTGTGACGTCATAAGTGTGTTTGTGCATGAGGTGGGTACAAGATGGCCGCGAGTGTCATGTGTGGGAGGTGGGTACAAGATGGCCGCGAGTGTGAGTGAGTGCAAGATGTGGGAGGTGGGTACAAGATGGCCGCGAGTGTCATGTGTGGGAGGTGGGTACAAGATGGCCGCGAGTGTGAGTGAGATGTGGGAGGTGGGTACAAGATGGCCGCCAGTGTGAGTGAGATGTGGGAGGTGGGTACAAGATGGCCGCCATTATCTTCGGCAGAAAAACAGATTCGATTATATGAAAATAGTAAGCCCGATACCTATCATATGTTCATTACTATTTCAATTTGGAAAATATAGCACCAAAATATACTTCAACATATATGATATCTACATGCGCAGAACCTTGTGTGACGTCATAAGTGTGTTTGTGCGCATGCGTGATGTGTGGGAGGTGGGTACAAGATGGCCGCCAGTGTCATGTGTGGGAGGTGGGTACAAGATGGCCGCGAGTGTGAGTGAGTGCAAGATGTGGGAGGTGGGTACAAGATGGCCGCGAGTGTCATGATGTGGGAGGTGGGTACAAGATGGCCGCGAGTGTGAGTGAGATGTGGGAGGTGGGTACAAGATGGCCGCCAGTGTGAGTGACATGTGGGAGGTGGGTACAAGATGGCCGCCATTATCTTCGGCAGAAAAACAGATTCGATTATATGAAAATAGTAAGCCCGATACCTATCATATGTTCATTACTATTTCAATTTGGAAAATATAGCACCAAAATATACTTCGGCATATATGATATCTACATGCGCAGAACCTTGTGTGACGTCATAAGTGTGTTTGTGCGCATGCGTGATGTGTGGGAGGTGGGTACAAGATGGCCGCCAGTGTCATGTGTGGGAGGTGGGTACAAGATGGCCGCGAGTGTGAGTGAGTGCAAGATGTGGGAGGTGGGTACAAGATGGCCGCGAGTGTCATGATGTGGGAGGTGGGTACAAGATGGCCGCGAGTGTGAGTGAGATGTGGGAGGTGGGTACAAGATGGCCGCCAGTGTGAGTGACATGTGGGAGGTGGGTACAAGATGGCCGCCATTATCTTCGGCAGAAAAACAGATTCGATTATATGAAAATAGTAAGCCCGATACCTATCATATGTTCATTACTATTTCAATTTGGAAAATATAGCACCAAAATATACTTCGGCATATATGATATCTACATGCGCAGAACCTTGTGTGACGTCATAAGTGTGTTTGTGCGCATGCGTGATGTGTGGGAGGTGGGTACAAGATGGCCGCCAGTGTCATGTGTGGGAGGTGGGTACAAGATGGCCGCGAGTGTGAGTGAGTGCAAGATGTGGGGGGTGGGTACAAGATGGCCGCGAGTGTCATGATGTGGGAGGTGGGTACAAGATGGCCGCGAGTGTGAGTGAGATGTGGGAGGTGGGTACAAGATGGCCGCCAGTGTGAGTGAGATGTGGGAGGTGGGTACAAGATGGCCGCCATTATCTTCGGCAGAAAAACAGATTCGATTATATGAAAATAGTAAGCCCGATACCTATCATATGTTCATTACTATTTCAATTTGGAAAATATAGCACCAAAATATACTTCAACATATATGATATCTACCGTATTGTTCATATGTACTGAAGCTCCACAGTGTTCCGAACTCGCAACAGAACTTTACATGATTACAATGCCAGTATTTTACCACTGAGCTACACTACAAACACAAATTCGATGAGCTTCACATAAGTGTTGAATCAATTTTTACAATCACGTTAAACCATTGTTTTCAACCTTTGCCAAAATATGATTGCGTCGGCCCAGACGATAATTTGGGCTTATGTAGAATATAGTATCCTTGTCAAAGAAATGCTGGAACGATTTTGGTTAACTTAATCACATTTTTGTTCTGATGGGAATTCCCACGTCAAAGACGACAAGAAATGTTTAGCATAATTTGCCTGCTCATTAAACAATTCCTATCTATGCCAAGAAATCCGTTTTTTGCAGAATGACGGTATCCTTTGTTGTCTAATTGTTCGTACAAGTTTGAGCGATTTCTTATGAAATCTTATTTTTTGCACTTCAAGAGGGATGGTTTCGTATACTGATGCAAGGGGTCCTTTTTGAAGCAATGTTATCGGACAAAGAACATTCATTATATGTTCTTCTTCATTGTATTATAGCGACTATCAGTATGGTATACAGTGACTACTCACCGCTGGTGGGGATGATGCTGTTTTTGGCAATACATCCGGCATAGTTAATTTACTGGTGGGATCCTGTTATGATAGTCATAGATAATAGGAGTTCAAACAAATATAACGTGTGGGTATAACCTAAGAGTATCATGCTCCAAAATATTTTTATTGATACGATGTTTATATGAACCCATACTCAAGACTGAACATGGTACTAATCGTTATAAGTGTTTCATACTTGGGGGAAATAGTTACTCACATATCCACAGCTAATACACATTTAATGGGACCTTTCCTTGATGAAATATATCCAAATAAAATACAAGGAATCATTTTCAAGGCATTTATTTTCACAACGACATAAATAAATTCAAAGGCAATAATTGTACATCATCACAAGCATTATAAAACGAATAATTTAAACGTGGGTGGAATTGGGACTGAGCTAAAGATAATTTTGGGTCAATACAATATATGAGAGAATTTTTCGATAAATGAAATACCATGGATCATTTTCAAGGCAATTATTATGACAAAGACCCAATACCGATGGGTTCGTGAGATAATATACTAACGTCACCGATGGCTGTCAATCAAAGTGAAGCTTATGTGAAGGGGCATCTGATGGGCTGGGTGTGGGGTTGAACTATCGGCATTCTGCGCATGCGCGGTGGCCCAAGTGTATGAAAATAGCCGTGTTGGGATATAGGGGAGCCCCTAATGCACCAATGGGGTCGAGTGAGGTATCTAAGTGAAGCATTCGTGAAGGGGCATCTGATGGGTTGGGTGTGCGGTAGGAATATCGTTCTGCGCATGCGCAGATGCATGTCCAATCAGAAGCGAGTATTTCAAATCCGTCCCAGAGCTCTCGTCCAATCAGAAGCGAGTATTTTGACCCGGTGCATTATTGGACATATCCAAGATGGCGGCACGTATGTTCAAGATGGCGGCACATCCGGTGTCGAAAACTGGCCATTTTGTCGGATGTGGTCACTCAGTGTCGAAAACTGGACCCTGTATGACACATATCGGCCTTCTGCGCATGCGCGGTGGCCGAAGGGTATGAAAATAGCCTTTTTGGAACTAGGGGAGCCCCTAGTGGACCGATGGGGTCGAGTGAGGTATCAAAGTGAAGCATATGTGAAGGGGCATCTGATGGGCTGGGCGCGGGGTTGAACTATCGGCATTCTGCGCATGCGCGGAGGCCCAAGGGCATGGAAATAGACGTTTTGGAGCTAGGGAAGCCCCTAATGGACCAATGGGGTCGAGTGAGGTATCGATGTGAAGCATTCGTGAAGGGGCATCTGATGGGCTGGGTGTGGGGTTGAAATATCGGCATTCTGCGCATGCGGTACGAGTAGTAGCGAAAGTGGACATTTTGTGGATGCGTGAGGGTGAGTTTGGTGTAGAGATGCACCATCCTTAGTCCGAATGCGTCGTGTGAGGTGTCATTTTGTAGCTCTCGGGGTGTACATTCCGAATTGAGGCATGTCCGAAGCATCTGCGACGTCATCGATGACGTCATCAGTAGGAATATTAGCGAAAGTGAGCCTTTTGGGGCAGTGCAGGAAGGTATTTGGTGTAGAGATGGACCATCCGCGTTGCGAATGCGTCGTTTGGGGTATCATGTTGTAGCTCTCGGAGTATAGACCCTGATTTCAGGGATATTTATAGCATCTGTGACGTCATTGGTGACGTCATTAGTACAAGTTGTAGCGAAAGTGGGCCTTTTTTAGCAGTGAAGGATGTTATTTGGTGTAGAGATGGACCATCCGTGGTCCAAATGGACCGTGTGAGGTGTCATCTTGTAGCAACGCCCACCAACACCATTCTTAATGCTTCAACGCCCTGGTGAAATAGATCAGAAGCTCTGATATTCATGGAATTGTCACTAATTCTTCGAAATGCAGTGATGCCCGTCAACGCTCGTCGTTACACCTTAACACTCTAACATAACGCCATGATATAGACCGGAGAGAGAACAACAACAGCAACAACAACAAGGATGACACATGAGAGAACAACAACAACAAGAAGTTTTTTTCATATAGTTTATTCTCCCCAATGTTACATCATACCCACGCTGGGGAGCCGCGTTGGGTATATTTACAATTCAAGAAGATTCTTATCCAATCAGAGGCCACCATTTGCATGTTTCATATTCGTTCCTGTCCGTTAGATGTATTCTTGTCCAATCAGAAGTCTCCATTTCAGAAAGTGCCATCTGAACCGTTTATTCTAATCATCGTCGGGCAGGCCAGGATACCGTTGAGGCAACATATCCTCAGATAGTTGTTTGCGCATTCTGAGTATCTATCAGTGCGTGGGTGAATACTTTCATCCGATGGAGGTGGTGGTCAGTTTAACCACGAAGAACGCAACATTGGTCAATATCTCCATTATCCACTTGGTGTTACAATTCAAGAACACTCTTGTCCAATTAGAGACCACCATTTGCATCTGTCATATTCGTTCCTGTCCGTTGGATGTATTCTTGTCCAATCAGAAGTCTCCATTCCAGAAAGTTCCATCTTCGGCCATGTTCGCTTTGAACCGTTTATTGTAATCCTCATCGGGCAGCCCAGGAAACCGTTGAGGCAACATATCCTCAGATACATGTTTGTGCATTCTGAGTATCTATCAGTGCCTGGGTGAATACATTCACCCGATGGGAATATTCCGTAGTTTGGTCACGAAGAACGTAACATTGGTGACCCTCTCCACTGTCCACTTGGTGTTGGGGCGTTGTTGTTGGGCCCATTTCAAGGGATCCACGGTGTCCAGTTTCTCCAGCATCGTCTGCAGCGACACTCGGTTAAGGATGGTAAACGGTTGGTCAAATACCTGGATGTTACTGCTCGGGTAAAAGTATCGGACTTGGTCTGTCTCCTTATGCCGCAGCACATAACCAAACGCCAGATTTAATTTGAAGGACGTAGCTTGATCTTTGAAGATGGCTTCCACGTAGCTAGGTAGACGGGCGAGGACGGTCAGTCGAAAATTGTAGATATCTTGAATAGGGCGATGACGATAGAAACAGTGCCGTATCATGGACCAGTGGCGCCGATAAATGTCACTCACTGGCTGGGCGTCCTGTAAGAGATCGCTAGGAACATTTATGGGCTCGTCCAGAAAATGTTCGATGTTGTCAGGCGTATGACTCGAAACCGTAACGGAGGGGTCCGACTGGATATCCAGGCCCTCCTGGACCGTGGGTATAGGCAGGCTCTTCGTCATCGCATCACCAGTGGCGTTCGTCGCTCCGGGTTCATCTTCACTGGGTCTGACCTTCCGCGGCTCCTCTTTAGTGGAAAGTTGTCGACCAAACCGTAGAGACGGGGCATGCATCAAACGTTGGTGCTGTCTAAACCGACTGGGTCGTTTGAAGAGTCGACCACAATCATTACATAGTACCGTCGCACCCGCGTGGAGTACCCTCTCATGACGCAGTAAATGATCCTTCCGATTGAATGACCGTGCGCAGATTATACAAGTATACCGAGCATCGTTGTGGGTGGACGCCTCGTGGCGTCGTAACGTATCTAGACGAGTAAACAGCTTCTGGCAGGTTGTGCAAGTGAACATCTTGGTGGTTGACAGAGTGTCTGATGAAACGGCCAGGCCGCCTCCCTTTTATAGCACGCTAGCTGGTGATCTATTTTTAGTACACTCAGTTCAACTATCCCCAAGTCGAGGGCCGAGCCGTGACATCTTCGGTAACATCCGTGTCTCTTCGGGGCCGAGCCGTGACATCTTCGGTAACATCCGTGTCTCTTCGGTCACCTCCGTACCGCCAACGATCAACATGTAGACATATAGAGTATGTACGGCATGTTATGGTATTCATCAGTGCATGAGTGACGCATTCAGCCGATGGGAGTGGTCGGTCAGCTTGGTAACGAAAAACGTAACATTGGTCACACTCTCCACTGTCCACTTGGTGTTGGGGCGTTGTTGTTGGGCCCATTCCAAGGGATCCACGGTGTCAGTTTC
>JAVTVY010040590.1:0-18553 GCA_036873755.1 Hanleya hanleyi | reverse complement strand
GTTAAAAGTGGGTGACTGAGACTTTGTGTTTGACCTTTGACCTTTGTAACTGGGGTTAAAAGTTTTAGGCCTTGAGAAAGAACTGGATTTGTTACCTGAAATGTTAGACTGGAATGAACTGGGCTTAACAGCATTGACAAATGATAATTTGTGTGTTAGAGCGTTTTCATCAGCAAATCGGGCTGCTTCGTCTAAAGTGTTGGCATTCTTTTCATCAAGAAATGTTCTAATATCACCATGGATACACCTTTTAAATTCCTCTACTAGCATAAGCTGTCTGAGGTTTTCAAAGTTGTTGTAAATTTTAACCGAAGCACACCACCTATCAAATAACTGTTCTTTTGAACGAGCAAATTGTACATGAGTCTGAGAGTTTTCTTTTTCTCAACTACGAAACTTTTGTCTATAGGCTTCAGGAACTAATTCATAGCCTTTGAGGATTAAATCCTTCACCATATCATAATTTGATGCTTGCTCTACCGTCAATTGAGTGTAAATGTCCCTTGCCTTTCCGATCAAAACACTTTGAAGAAGTAAACTCCAATTTTCTTTCGGTCAGTTTAAATTTTCAGCAATTTTCTCAAAATGCAGAAAATATTTATCAACTTCCTTTTCCTGAAATGGTGGGACGAGACGTATTTGTTGAGCTGCATCAAATTTTGATTGTGATTGTACAGGAGCATGTGTAGGAGGACTTGTTCGCGACTGTAATTCCATATGCTTTAATTCTAACTGAAACTGTCTTTCTTTCTCTTTCTCTTCTCTCTCTCTCTCTAATGCTCTTTCTTTCTCTCTTTCCTCTTTTTCTAATTCTAATTTCTTTAATTCCAGCTGATTTTGTAATTCTAATTTCTTTATTTCCAAATAATCAGCTGTTTCCTCAGTTAAACAAAATCACTTTCATCCCAAATTTGTTTGCTAACAAAATGTTTAATAATAAGTTTCTTAATTTCTTGCTTTCTCCAAGATGTTTTAACTTTAATTTGTAGGAATTTACACAGCGCGAACAAATCCTCTTTGCGTAGTTCGTCAAATTCCTCTTGACCAGGCTTTGAAGCAAATTGAGCTGGGTCAAATGACATACTGATAATATACTACTCCTCGACTTCACAAATTCAAACAATGTATCAATTTAGAACTATGTTGCAAAGCTGGAATGTAAACAAAGCTCGCGGACAGGCCCCCAATTTCTGTTACGTCTAAACGATAATAGAAAAACGCAACAGAAAGATTTGTGAAGTCGAGAATCAATAATCAAATATTTATTTACAATACTAAAATCATATACAAATTAAGTTAGGTCAATACAGCAAATAAATGTCAAATAAAATCTCACTGTTCAATGCTATACGGGTATATCTCTCAGAGTGCGTAACAACGTGCTAATCTCTATACAGTCTGTGCCGAAATCGCGTTCCTGTATTTCTGTAGTCCAATATCGCTCAGCTGTTGTCCAGTTTTCGTCAGTTCAATCACGTGGACAATACACAGCGGTCGAACACAGGAGTAATAATCAAGCAGTCAGTTATCTCCGGCAAATGTTAGTCAATAATAATAATGATGATGCACCCACGTAAGTCTGTTTGAAACCTCCAGTCAGTAATTACGGGCAAAGTAAATCAATCAAAGCCAGTTCTTAAATTCTCTCTCGAGTGACGAGACGGTATTTATATCCTACGGGGAATTCGCGATTATTCTATCAGATCAAGAAACTTCCATCGGTACAACGGTGACGTAAGATTTAACCCAGATACGATTACAACAACTACGAGAAAGTTTCCAGAAACTTCAAGAATGTTTAATATAGAATACAATGAAGATCTATATGTACAGATGGCGCTCCGCACAGGTCATACGGGGCTCCCGACGTATGTATAGATGGCGCTATGCACAAACCCCTCAGGGTCATACGGGCTGTACGTAGAACAGCCATTTGCAATCATAGAATCTTCTAGAAAACACTAGTCGGATAACTCACATAATTCACTTACGATAAATCGGTCACGATTACGAGAAAATTCCATGAATACAACAGAACGTAAACATATTTACCTCAGGTCTATCATTCTAGAAATATCCTCAGTGTCTAACTTTATACTGTAATACTATGACAATATTAAATGCACAGTGACTTTACTGAACCCTAAAATCTTATTGGAACCCGTGTTATTTCTAGATTCTCTCGTTATATTTCATTGTTATAAAACTGTGCGGTTAAAACATCTGAGTATTTGTCTCCTGTCTCAAGTTGTTCCATGGACGTCGCTAGGATTTTGCAAGGGGGGTCGACTATCATAGCACATTAGGCGAGGGTCCATGGGTCGCCTAGGCCCCGTAAGCTCCGGAATCCTAGATCGTCGGAGATGCGTTCTAAGCGTTTTCCCGGAAATAAATCTGAACATAATGTATGAAGATTTAGGGTTATATTATACAGGTCTGGGACCTTAGGCTGGTTGAAAAAAGAAGTTAAGCGACTTAGAAGTAGATTTCTCAATAAATATATATTATAATTTAATGAAACTAGATCCAGATACAAGCCAAACGATTTTTCTGTTCAATAAACTAGTTTACACCACTCACCCGGCGATGCATATAGGCTAGCTGTATAGTTTGGAGTCTGAAGTCGAGATTGTCAAATCGTCGACCTATATGTAATTTCTTTGATAGACTTCTTTGATGTCTTGCCGGCATCATTGAAAACTGTTGACCGCTTCTCTCTTGCAGGAAACTAGCCTATGTTTATGTATACTATGATTGTCTTTTTTGAATTATGAATGACGGACTAGACGCTTGTAATTTAGAAGTCGGCGCATATAACACAATGCTATTCTATGGATAACAACGTCTTTACTGCTGTGGAGCTGACGTTTCATTGGAAATACTTCCAACTTTTTCAAAGTTAATTTTTCATTAGCTTTGAAAAAGTTGGAAGTATCTCCAATGAAACGTCAGATCCACAGCAATAAAGAAGTTGTTATCCATAGAATAGCATTGTGTTGTGTGAGCTATATGTAGCCGTGGCCGCCATACATTGCCAATTTATTGTTTCTCTGTATACGTCAACCCTTTGGAATATAAGCATAAAATAAAAAGTTATTATTTTCTATTCTATATGGTACAAATCGGCCGTATTCTAATTCATTTCCAGAATTACTCGTCAGTGTCCACGACAGAAACAGCCAAATCAGATAGTTCGATAAAACAGGCTTTGGGTGTGCATTAAAACTTGCAAAGTTATAAACCAGAATTGAAAATACTTACATTGATATATATTTGTTCAAATATTTTCCGAAATTCAAAACCATCTATCACTGAGTGATAATACCCTACGGTATCATAACGGTTCTCGGAAACGGTCTCAATCCCGCTAAAAGCGCATGTCGCTTTTTTAACGTCTCTTTTCAGGGTCACCCAAAATTGACCGCCATCCCTCGAGGTGTAGGCCTATCGGCTCTACGAAAGCACGATCATCGAAATGAATCGCTCAGCCTCATTTCTTGTATCACAACATAGCCTAATTAACAAATTTAATAATAAGAGTTTGAACAAAATTTACGTGGGTTGTGTTTGTAGGTATATCATGTCATTTAGTCCAAGTGTCATTTTCCGCCGCCGGACCGTCGCACTAAAAATACCACCTGAGAGATAGCCGGATGCTATGGGAATTGGCCCAATTATGTTTGAATAAGAGCAACTGGGTTCTCATTTTTGTCCCCCGCCGCAACGCGGCCGGGGACTTTAAAATGGTTCTTGCTTCTTTGTGTCCGTGGATGTCCGTGTACGTCCGTGCATGTCTTCGAATTTTCCGCAAGCGATAACTTCCTAACGCTTTGTTGGATTTTTCCGAAATTCGGCAAACGCATTCCTTGCGACAAGACGCCAGTCGGTATTGCATTCCAGCAACATCTGCCTGAAGGTGGCGCGACTGGGTCAAAATGGATCTTGGTTCGTGGATGCCCGTGTACGTCCGTGCATGTCTGTTCGAATTTTCTGCAAGCGATAACTTCGTCACGCTTTGTTGGATTCTTCCGAAATTCGGCATACGCATTCCTTGCGACAAGACGCCTGTTGGTATTGCATTTCAGCAACATCTGCCTGAAGGTGGCGCCACTGGGTCAAAATGGATCTTGGTTCATGGATGTCCGTGTACGTCCGTGCATGTCTGTTCGAATTTTCTGCAAGCGATAACTTCGTAACGCTTTGTTGGATTCTTCCGAAATTCGGCATACACATTCCTTGCGACAAGACACTGGCTCAGCCGCTGCTATTGCATTTCAGCAACATCTGTCTGAAGGTGTCGCCACTGGGTCTCGCCTCTTCTGTCCATTCCTGTCCGTGGATGTCTTTGCAAGCGATGTTCTTTGCAGGCGATAACTTCCAAATGCTTTGTTGGATTCTCCAAAAATTCAGCATACGCATTCCTTGCAACAAGACGCGGGTTGCTGCTGCATTTCAGCAACATCTGCCTGAAGGTTACGCCACTGAGTTTCTCTTCTTCTTGTCCCTTCCAGTTAAAATGAGCCTTCAATTTTGCATGAAATCATTCTATTCCATATCATATGATTTACCCTAAAGCTTTTGCATGAACCATTTTTTATATGAAATAACTGGCAGGGAAATTCTCGCAGTACTGCTTGCTTTTTGAATTTCGTGTCATCTTAAATGAAGGACAACATTTCCTGCTATCAAATAATTGCATTTCACATCATATGATTTACCCTAAAGCTTCTGCACGAACCATTTGTGTCCACACATGTAACTTGCTATATTAATTGCAACTGAGTTCTTAAAGTTCGGGTGCACACTGTGCATATGATCAATTTCCTGAACTGAATTTAATTCAGCCTTGCTGGTCTTCCGACTGACAGATGATTGCATGCAGTAGTCCGTGCGGTTGTTCATCTACAGGGAGCTTTCTATGGCTTTCATGTCAGCACACCACCACTACCCTCAAGGAGAGCATGTCCCCACCCCCAGGGTGCCGAGCCGCACCCTCATATATTGTGTTTGAGCATATATATCTTGGCAGAAAGTTGAAATTTGTGTGTAGTCTGCAATATTGGTGTAATTCTACCACCCGTCAATGAATAAGGTTTCAATTTATCAGGCACAGACCCATGTTTTATCCCTTGGCCAATTTTGGCCATGGGGCATTGTCGTCGTCTTGTACGTCCGTTTGTCCGTTCGTGAGCGAGATAGCCAGAAAACGGTTCCACTGATGAATTCCAAATTTGGAATCTTTCATTCTTGGGCTATGCTCCATAATGGATAGCGTGTTCTTAAGAATGACCTACAGGGGGGAACATGAACAGGGGGGAAAATGACCTACATTGAATGTAGGTCATTTTCCCCCCTGTCATGTTCCCCCCTGTCCCATTCTCTCCCTGTCATTTTCCCCCCTGTCATGTCCCCCCCTGGACATATCCCCCCCCTTATATTTACGTGTCCATATAGGTGTTGTGGGTTAAATATTTAGGTAATTTTTTCTTCCAGTAAAATAATGCCAATTTTTATTTATCATAAACTGTTACAGGAAGGGGGAATTCTTTTCACACCTACTGCCAATTGTTAGCAGGTTAACTACCCCCTCTCCAACCTGAGATGCAGTTTTGAAACCCTTGCATTTCGACTTACCTGAAGATTAAGGGATTACCTGCTCACTCAGAAGATGGTTTAATCTCAAAATTCTAATCATAAACTCACCCGTACCAGTTAATCTCCAATCAATAGGAGGCTAATAAATATATAATAATTTAAGAAGCTTAATCTATCTACCTATCAATTATAATTGTGCCATTCAAATAATTCTGTTACTTTTATTGGTTGGTAAAATTTGTGCCTATCTAAGACTACTTAAAGATATATCTGTGAAGAAAATAATTTATTGATGGAATTACATTAAAAAAACAACATTTGTCTTTCCTGTAACAGTTTATGATAAATAAAAATTGGCATTATTTTACTGGAAGAAAAAATTACCTAAATATTTAACCCACAACAGCTATATGGACAAGTAAATATAAGGGGGGGAATATGACAGGGGGGGAATATGTCCAGGGGGGGACATGACAGGGGGGGAAATGACAGGGGGGGAATGGGACAGGGGGGGGGAACATGACAGGGGGGGGAAATTACGACTGTACTCCGGAAAGAATACCGAACCGAATATACCATATACCGCATCTGCACAGTTGTAACTGACGCCCTCACTCGAAAACTGATCCGAAAGCCTCGTTAATGTCAAGGGGATATCCAGAAAAACTTATTGAAAACGGGATAAGGTGGGCTTTGAGTCAGTCTGTGAACGAACATCGTCGGTCCTTTAGCAATACGTTTAATGATAATGTTATACCATTTGCAACTACACATAACTCGAACAATATTAATATCTTTCCCATTCTTAAGAACACGCTATCCATTTTAGAGCATAGCCCAAGAATGAAAGATATTGTTTCAAACTAAACATTCATCAACAGCAAAAGGCAAGCTCCTAACCTGAAGAAAATATTAACAGAGGCTCGTTTTTCCGATACACTATTAGGAGCTGTAGTGTTAACATGAGCAGTGTGACTAACGTCACAGGACCTACGAAGTACAGTAGGCATTAGGACTCGAACGCGAACTGAACTCTTGGAAATCCCCACCCCCAGTTGAAATCCTGCCTATATTAAGATGGGCACCGCCCAGTAATCGCCAGTGATTTTAATCAAAAATCACCAGAAATTTTCATCAAAAGCAGGTCAGCTCAGAACTTGTTGGTAACAGTCTCCTAATGCGCCTTCATTCCAAAATAAATAACGATCGCCCATTTAATTTGACAATTTTTTAATTAAAGGAAACAGATTGAATAATATAGGTTCAGTAGATTTCAAGCTTTACGTGTGAAAATACATTTACATATCTTTAATGGTTTTCAGTGCCCTTGTCCAGGATCAAAACAATTTTTTGAATCGCATTATTTCCCCAACAATACAACAAATTTTTATATATAGTACTATAGTAGAAAGGTAGCATTTATGTAGTTTATGGTAATTCAACTCAAGACCAACACCTTCTCTGCACAAGATAATAATGATTCTATGCCATTCTCCTGAGCATAACCGGTACAAAGACATACAGTGGGACAGGGTATTTTTAGCTCTGGGTAATTTGACCTGAATTTGAAGCTGATGTGGCCAATGTGAAATAGGATACACGTTAAAGGCTACAGTTCACATAACAATATACTGAAGTGTTAATTATCAATCTAATTTAAATCAGAATTATTTCAGATCAGAATTTGCTGGTAACAATGCCCTAATGCACGTTCATGCCAAAAATCAAGGTTCTAATGTCAACGGTTCTCCTTATTTTGCCGACGAAAGGATTCGGATGGACTCACTCATTACCGGACAATTTGCGATCTGTAGCCTACTTCGTAGGAAAATGTAACAGTGTGGCGCATGTATTCATATTTTGGAAAAGCCTAGCACTTCGCTAGGCCAAAATGGATACACTTTTGATGTAAAGTTCAACATGTCATGTGGAGAGCTTAAGTTTGTCGTCTGCTTTGTTTGCCAGGGCTATGGGAAGCAATAACGGACTTGAGATCAAGACAGACAACAAATTAATCATGAAAATCACTGTTTTCTTCCGGTTAGTCGGCACATAAGGGAATGTGCGCAGACACCTTCCTTCAAAGATTTTCTGTTCTACAAAGTCTAAAATGGAAACCAAGCTTTACTGGATGTCAAAGAAACCATGTTTATTGAAAATTTTCACCCATGCTTGAATGGTAGCCACAGGCCATGAATTAAGACAGGTTTATTTTCTTATTAATCTCTATTTTCTGTCATTCCTTTGTTTTGTCAGAATGCCTGTTAAAAGCTGTCAGTACGTCAGTTTGGAGACGTCAAAACATACCCCCCAAGGACTAACTGCTACCCGTATTGTATTATAATCTCTCTTTGTATACACAACATTGTGTATCATTTGCCATGGTCGCTCTGTGTAGTTTTTAATCTCATTGTACTATAATATTTTGCTAGAACTTGTGCCTTGTTGCTACCAAGAGCCATACATGTAAATCTATATAAAACTGATATGTCAACTGTGTATATTCCTTCGAAGCTGCAGTCGGTATAGAAGAATATAGCTCATTCCAGAGGGCGTTTTGTATTTTTCCTATAACCTTTCCCAACATCAGTATTTCCTCATTTTTCCCTAGAAGAGAGCTAATAATTCGCATCAATTAAGGCCTTGGCAAAAGCTGACCTGGCCCATCTTCCTATGCATTACTTACACGAGAGAACTACAGTCAAGCCGACTAGATCACATTTTTGTTAACCTAGTTGTCAAAGTTATACAATACATGATCTTATACAATGCAATATTAACTGATAACCGAGGGGTATTGGAGTCCATTGGGCTATTTTCAACGTGCCGATGCCTTATCGACTGAGCTATGACGGCCCATAGGTAGTACATCCGTGAATTGTCCCTGTGATGACCAACCTTCTCTCTCGTTGTTGCAATGTGCGTAACTGGCTTTATAATGAAGAAATTATATTTGCTATGGCGTATACTGAGCATATACACATGTATATATGAAATGATTTTTGAGACAGAAAGAATAAATTGGTCGTCAGCGGGATTCGAACTCACAACCCCGGCTCAACGCGCCGATGCTCCATCGACTGATCTATCACAGCCCATGGGTGTTACACGCGTGAGTTTTCCCTGTGATGACCAACCTTCTCCCTCGGTGTTGCAATGTGCGCAACCGACTTTATAATGAAGAAATGATATTTGTTATGGCGTAAAGCCCGCCACATATGAAATGATTTTTTGAGAGAGAAAGAATAAATTCATCGTCAGCGGGATTCGAACCCACGACTCCGGCTCAACGCGTCGATGCTCTACCGACTGAGCTATGACGGTCCAGGTATTACATCCGTGAATTGTCCCCGTGATCACCAACTTTCTCGCTCGGTGTCTCTCAAAATCATTTCATATGTATATAGGCTCAACACCAAACATCATTTCTTCATTATAAAGCCAGTTTCGCTGAGATGGTCTCATGCTTTCAATGCTTTCCCAAATTTCGGATATGAGTTGGATACTTTTGATATTGAATTTATAAAACTTTCACGGGTGATAATACCCGTTTATCCAAATTTATCCCATAATCGAGCATTCAAGAATAATAATTTGCAGATTGCGTGTACAGAATTGACTACAGATACATTTTTTTTTATAACATATGTTGATAATTTGAACAAATAATCTCCTTGATGTGGCGAATCAAATAAATTGTACGTTCTTTCGTTCAAATTGTTCAAGCAAACCACTTTGAAGAATACCGCCGTCATTATCTCCAGCAGTCGTTACCTTATTGCAAGGGAACCGATAGCGCTAAAGAGAGACAACTCCTCTAAAATGACGTTGTCGCTCATGTTTGCTCCGCGAGCCACCTTAAAGCAAAATCGACATTTCCGGTATATGCGATAGCTTGCATGCAAACTAGACGACCTGCGGAGTAAATATACTGAGATGTTAGTAAAATCGGCTTCCTCAATCGTAAATATTTGCGTTAAGCCTTTGTACCCTCAAAGCTTGGTGAAGCTTGGACTGATGCTTGTATCAAGCTCCATATAGCGTATACGTGAGAGAGTGTATAACTGCTTCCAGTGGCAATGTAATTGCTGTAAATATTGGAGCAGGAGCAAACCGAGCACTGCTTCCAGTATATTCCCCCGTTATATTATGTTTACTTAGCGAAATTGTCCAGCGTACGATCGGACAACTACAGTGGAAGCACAAATGCGAGTATAAATATCCCATCAAAGTAATAACCAACTTCTAGCGTTTTTGTACACAATGGAATAGGTTACTGTTAGCTGTGTTTAATTCAATCGACCGATAACAAGTCATCAAAAAGACATTTAGTTGCTACGCCTCAACCTTTATAATATCGTTTCTGGTGAATCGCATCAAACGCATCCTATACTTTAAATCACAGAATCAAAGTGGAAGGATGAAAAAACAGGGGATTTGAGGATACAGACAAATTATGTGACCTTCACAGTTTAGTCACGAACGTCTGATATGGAGGAACACAAGGGCGTCGCTAGGGGGGGAGGGGGGGTTTCGTCAGATGCGAAAAAAAAATCAGATGAAAAAGCAAAAAAAAAAGAAAAAAGAAAAACAAAATAGAAAAAACGAAAACAAAAACAAAACAAAAAAGTAAAAGGGAAAAGAAAGAAATAAAAAATGTCACAAGTCCGTCTCCAGGAACGTAAACATGGTCCGTTCCTGTAGTGACGCGTCAGTTCGCTCTGTGGTGGCTTTCAAAACTCAGATCTTGCATCACCGGTATCCAGTCTGCTGGAGAAGGTGAGTTGAGTACAAAGGGAGCAAACTTACGGTCCTGCTGTTAGCACCCAGAGCAAACGCATGTTATATATATGTTAGCCAGCAATCACATATTTTGAAAATGAGAACCCAGTTACTCTTATTCAAACATAATTGGGCCAATTCCCGTAGCATCCGGCTATCTCCCAGGTGGTATTTTTAGTGGGACGGTCTGGCGGCGGAAAATGACACTTGGACAAAATGACATGATATAATCTACAAACACACTCCACGTCAATTTTGTTCAAACTCTTGTTAATTAAGCTATGTTGTGATACAAGAAATGAGGCTGAGCGATTCATTTCGATGATCGTGCTTTCGTAGAGCCGATAGGCCTACACCTCGAGGGGTGGCGGTCAATTTTGGATGGCCCTGAAAAGAGACGTTAAAAGAGCGACATGCGCTTTTAGCGGGATTGAGACAGTTTCCGAGAACCGTTATGATACCGTAGGGTATTATCACTCAGTGATAGATGGTTTTGAATTTCGGAAAATATTTGAACAAATATATATCAATGTAAGTATTTTCAATTCTGGTTTATAACTTTGCAAGTTTTGAATGCACACCCAAAGCCTGTTTTATCGAACTATCTGATTTGGCTGTTTCTGTCGTGGACACTGACGGAGAATTCTGGAAATGAATTAGAACACGGCCGATTTGTACCATATAGAATAGAAAATAATAACTCTTTATTTTATGCTTATATTCCAAAGGGTTGCGAATACAGAGAAACAATAAATTGGCAATGTATGGCGGCCACGGCTACATATAGGTCACACAACACAATGCTATTCTATGGATAACAATTTCTTTATTACTGTGGAGCTAACGTTTCATTGGAGATACTTCCAACTTTTTCAAAGCTAATGAAAAATTAACTTTGAAAAAGTTGGAAGTATTTCCAATGAAACGTCAGCTGAATGAAGACGTTGTAATCCATAGAATAGCATTGTGTTATATACGCCGACTTCTGAAAGCCTATGAAAGAAATTACATATAGGTCGACGATTTGACAATCTCGACTTCAGACTCCAAACTATAGCTAGCCTATATGCATCGCCGGGTGAATGGTGTAAACTAGTTTATTGAACAGAAAAATCGTTTGGCTTGTATCTGGATCTAGTTTCATTAAATTATAGTGTATATTTATTGAGAAATCTACTTCTAAGTCGCTTGACTTCTTTTTTCAACCAGCCTAAGGTCCCAGAGCTGTATAATATAACCCTAAATCTTCATACATTATGTTCAGATTTATTTCCGGGAAAACGCTTAGAACGCATCTCCGACGATCTAGGACTCCCTGGACCCTCGCCTAATGTGCTATGATAGTCGACCCCCCTTGCAAAATCCTAGCGACGCCCATGGAACAACTTGAGATAGGAGACAAATACTCAGATGTTTTAACCGCACAGTTTTATAACAATGAAATATAACGTGAGAATCTAGAAATAACACGGGTTCCAATAAGATTTTAGGGTTCAGTCAAGTCACTGTGCACTTAACATGTAACCTTAGAACAATATTAACACGGAGAACATTCTTTGGTTATATTTTTACCACACCGATTAGAATTAACTACAGAAACCTTTCATCCTGTCGATTTTCGGCAATAGAGATGTTGACATGTTAACCCTACCAGACCTGGTGAGGGGGCATTATGGCCCCCTACTTTCTACCCTATCTTCGGAACTACAATACCTTGAGAGAAGACACCCTGAGATTGTGTAGTTTATTATATTGGGGTCATTTAGAGCCTATTCGCATAACCCCCAAGCTGAGGATGATGGGTAAATTCAAAATGGCGATCATGTGGGGTACCAAAAAGTGATGATTTCGTCATTTTTCTTCCCAATTCCTGCTTCTCTAGTGGGAAAATCCTATTTTATTTCACACCAGATTATTAGTTATTAATTTATCATGCAGTTTCTAAAGAAAACAGATACATAAAAATTTCGATAAATCTGACCGAAAATCTTCCAAAAATGCCTTTTTTTTTAAAATGACATCAATGTGACGTCATCACTGATCTTTGGTTTTGTACATTTTAGTAGAGCTTTACCCAAGGGTATAATGTGGTAAGTTTCAGTCCCCTCGCTAAAGGGGTAAAAACAATATTTAGAGGGAAGGAGGTCGAAATACCCCCAAAGACAGGTCCCAAATCGTCCAGGCCAGATAGGGTAAAAATATAGGAGAAAACTTATTACCCATATGCAGGTAGACCCGAATATAAAGTTTTTTTTCAGTTTTTCCGTCAGATAGCTAAAGTTTAGCAGTTTGAGTAAGTCTATTATGCATCATCAATGAGGTTTTACAGAAGCAGTGATCATCACTTGATATCTTCCCGTTTTGACGCACATGATTCGTCAAGCATATCCATTGGCTTGTGGAGGAAATTGGAAGATCACCCAACCAATTATTGAGTGTCTGTATATGTTCATTCGTGGGAATCATTGGCCTATATAATACAGGTTTTGTGGGATATATTGGGTGACTCCCGCTGAATGAAAAACCCCACAATACATTGTAAATTGAGGTGTTAACGTATTGAATGACTAAATTGTAACACTTTAACACGCGTAGTCAAAGTTTGAACAATAGCATCCTAAACCCTAACATAAATGTTCACTAAGACGTGTGTTAAAGTTGTTCAGTAATGCGTTCTGCATTTGAATACATGCGTTAATGGTTTGAATGCTAAAGTTAAAAATTGAATATGGAAGTTAATAATTTGAACACAGTTACGCGTTCAATAGGTGTTACAATTTAGGCTTTCAATAAGTTAACACCTCAGTTTACAGTGTAGCTATCCCTACATTTGCTGAATTGATGAATGTTCGTCCGTTCGTACGAACAGTACCTTAAGTGAAGAAATGCATGTCCAATATGACCCTAAGTGATTTTTCTATCTCGAGAATCCACTTATCCACTTAAGAATTTTTATTTCAATGCGTTTAAAAGTGTCTTACGAGCATTTTAAGCCGTCCATTAATTTTTACCACATAAGCTGTGGACACTGTTTCGAGTCCGTATTTTTGTCCGTTGTTTTGGAGTCGTTTGGCGCCAAAACAACCAGAACGAACTAACAACTCTTAAGAACGGACAATAACCTATCCTCCTAAGGATTGACACTAGACACAGAGACAACACCAAAGTAAAACTTGGTGGCTTCAGCAGGCAGGAAACGGGCAGACCTATGAATGATCCATACTATCGTCATTTTGGAGTGGATGCTGTTGAATCGGCAAGTCTGTCAGCTTAATTTACAGGTAATTACAACATTTAAAGCAGGTATTATGTCCATCAGATCGAAAAACACTGAACAGATGAAGGGGGTGCGTTGTTGTTGCAATTTTGTTGTCATAACATGTATTGTTACGCTATCCTGACCAGCTCTGTTTGCTAGACTGTAAAATCAGATTTGTGAAGTATATGACCCAGAAAATAATGCAGGCTGTAGCCCAGTTGTGTCCCGTCCAAGTGTTACAACTTATTATCTCTGCTCTAACTATGGCGTCCCAAGCGCCAACCTGAAAACTAAACAGGATTCAAGCAATAGTTTGTATTTCTAGCGGTTATAATTCTGATATTAATTTATACATGTAACTCTGTCTGCTTGGAGGGTTGTCATGCATGAAATCTTTGTCCATTCCTTGACGATGCTTGAGAGGAAGTGTAATCAATTTCTTGAGTCGATTGTTTTGACATGGCATTGTTTTTCTACGTGTACGTTGTCTCGGTGTAGTGGTTATTTTCCGTCATTAATGGTTATTCTGTGTTCATGCGTTACGTGGTATCTTTGTCTATTCCTTGAGGGGAAGTGGAGTCCATGTCCTGAGTGGATTGCTTCGACTCGACATTGTTTTACAGCTGTATTGTCTCTGTCGTAGTGTCCGTCCTTAGGAGGATAGGTTATTGTCCGTCCTTAAGGGTTGTTATCTGTTCATGCCTTGAGTGGTATCTTTGTCCATTCCTTGAGGGGAAGTGGAGTCCATGTCCTGAGTGGTTTGCTTCGACTCCACAGTGTTTTACAACTGTATTGTCTCTGTCGTAGTGTCCGTCCTTAGAAGGATAGGTTATTGTCCGTCCTTAAGGGTTGTTATCTGTCCATGCCTTGTGTGGTATCTTTGCCCATTCCTTGAGAGGAAGTGGAGTCCATGTCCTGAGTGGTTTGCTTCGACTCGACAGTGTTTTACAACTGTATTGTCTCTGTCGTAGTGTCCGTCCTTAGGAGGATAGGTTATTGTCCGTCCTTAAGGGTTGTTATCTGTCCATGCCTTGTGTGGTATCTTTGTCCATTCCTTGTGGAGAAGTGGTGTCCATGTCCTGAGTGGTTTGCTTCGACTCGACAGTGTTTTACAACTGTATTGTCCCTGTCGTAGTGTCCGTCCTTAGGAGGATAGGTTATTGTCCGTCCTTAAGGGTTGTTATCTGTCCATGCCTTGTGTGGTATCTTTGTCCATTCCTTGAGGGGAAGTGGAGTCCATGTCCTGAGTGGTTTGCTTTGACTCCACAGTGTTTTACAACTGTATTGTCTCTGTCGTAGTGTCCGTCCTTAAGAGGATAGGTTATTGTCCGTCCTTAAGGGTTGTTATCTGTCCGGGCCTCTGCACACCCAACAAACATAATGAGCACAACTATAAGAAAAGACCTGTATCTGTTCTCTTATGAATATGACTATATGCAGGCGCTTTCAAAAACCGATCCATTCAAAGCCCGTTCCTTCTCATTCACCAAACGCTATATAGACGATCTTCTCGCTGTGGATAATCGCTATATAAATGACGCAGTGAAGGATATATATCCACCTTCACTGGATTTGAAGGAACTACAGATAGCCCTACAGGCACATCATATTTAGATCTCTATCTCTATAAAAATGAAGCGGGCATTCTCTGTCGTCGACTTTATGACAAAAGAGATGATTACAATTTCGACATCGTAAACTATCCCTTTTTGGACAGTAATATTCCAGCGGGACCTGCATATGGCGTATACATATCTCGCTTAGTAGCATTTGCTAGATCCTGTGTTAAATGTGACGATTTTAATCAACGTCACAAAACACTGTTACAGAAACTTATAAACAGGGCTATTCCACCAAACGCCTCCACTCAAAGTTTCTCAAATTTGGCGATACATATCGCATGCTGATAGCAAAATACGAACGTAGCTTGCAAGATCTATGGCGCTACGTTTCGTAACTTGTGTCTAATTCCGCTTAACCCGGGGCTAGGGGCCGTATGAACCCATGTACTTCAAGATCCTCATGGTACTCATATGAACAGTCACAATCAAAGCGTGACTGAGATACATCTTTTTTTTAGATGACGTCTCTATAACGAATATTATGGATTAAGAATACTGATCAGCGATACGGATTTGATATTTTTAGAACATCATGATGTCTTGCCGGCATCATTGAAAACTGTTGACCGCTTCTCTCTTGCAGGAAACAAGCCTATGTTTTTGTATACTATGATTGTCTTTTTGAATTTGGTGCTAATACTGTTATGTGGAAAATGGAATAGGTCTTTGGATTATGGACGCGGATATTCTCTAACGGACGACGGCTGGATTATGAATGACGGACTTAGACGCTTGTAATTTTAACCTGTGTATGCCTGGATTCTGCTGGTGGACAAGTTGTCCCCGAGGCCGGGCCCCTGCACACCCAACAAACATAATGAGCACAACTATAAGAAAAAATATGAAGACAGACCCGAGGAACCTTAGTGCAGGTTTCTCGGCCGAGTCTCTAATAGTTCGAAATGCAATAAGACCTTTTTCAATCCAAATGACAGATATATTTCTGACAGCAAAGCAAGGCCACGACATCAAACCTTGTAATATTGCGCTTGATGATTGTTTAGTAACGGTGAATCTTACATGTAATAATTTCAAAATTTCAAGTGGTCAACGTGATGTCTCACGTGTCCACTCTTGGGATTTATTTCAGTTTCATTAGTTCCACGCTTTAACTGGCACCTCATATTCTAGCAACCGCATGCCGGATCTTAGTTGTTCTACTACAAACTGTATTTATTTAGTTTCCTGTAAGAAGTGTGGTCAACAGTATGTTGGCAAGACCACCCAAAGACTCCATCTTTGGGTGAACGGTCACAGAAAATCCGTTAGGAAAAAGCAATTGCTTATAGGTAGGCATTTTTCTGGACCCAACCATGGCTGGGATAACTTTAGTATTCAGATCATAGACGTCGTCTATCCATCTACTAAGGATTCCCCCTTTGGATTTGAGAGAAAAATCCGAGAGCGGGAATTATTCTGGATGCTGGAACTTGGGTCAGTGTTTCCGTTTGGTTTAAATGATAATGTCAGTGGGTTCGGCAATGCTACAAACCGCCGTTCAAATATATCCAACATTACCCAACTATTTAAACCTCATCAATGGAGACATCGCAGCCATGGTTGGCGAAAGTTTAATAGTTCGATGATTCACGATCATATCACTTTAAATTACTTAGTGGTTTTAACTAACACACCCAATAGTATACATAGCTTACGTACAGTTCTGTATGCGTTACCTCTGGGAGCTTTAGATCAAATAGCCAGAGATATACAACAATCTGCGTCTTCAGGAAATATAATACCATCAAAAATCATTAAAGTATGTCAAGATATAGCGTATTTTCGGTTATATCGTCCAGTGAACATAATCGAAACCTCTCAAGATCGGCTTTTCTTGAAACTCAACTACTTAGATAAAGGACTGGACATCATTAATTTACCTCGAATCCTGAATGATCCAGAGGCACGCAACGCTGTACCAAACTATTTTAAGTTCACAGAACCTCCTTGCATTTCATATAAGTACACTAAATCTATAGCTACCAAAATATTCAATTACTCCAATGCTGTCCAGGAGTTTGACTGGAACTTATACACGTCAGGAGGCTATAGTTGTGATTGTGAATCGTCGAACTTTATCTATACACCATGCAAACATATTGTGACTGGTGACGTTGATGTGGTGAGTGATAGGGATCTGAAATTACTCCTGATGAAGGGACCTAAATATAGAGAGCCAAGAAGAATAAATCTGAAGGCCGACCAGAAGATAGTCCTGTCTGCATTGGAACAGTACGTTATTGATTGGTCTAAGCGAGAAAAAGTTGAACCTACAGTACTCGCTGATTGGCTGGACCCCACCAAGAGCAAGGCCGTTGAAACAATCCGCCATATTGACAGAAGTACTCTTCCCCAAGCAAAACAAGTTCTGAGAAACCTCAATTCGCAAGAAGTTCTAGCAAATCTCCAGAGTAAATTCGTCATAGTTCCAGCAGACAAAGCTCCGAATAATATAATATTCATATGTAAATATTACTATTACCAGGTGCTGGTTAAAGGTCAACCCAAACGGAATTTTTTTTGGTCTAAAAATCCTTAAAAATCATAGTTCATACTTCACTTTGTATGAAAAAAATATTGAAAAAATTCTAATCTGATCAGAAACACACGTAATATGGGAGCAAAGTGGGCTTTTCCACACTTTCACAGCTGGGTTGATGACGTCACGCAGGGAAGTTGCCTGAGAAAAAAACAGCGGATAACATGGAAAGCGAGTGCAGTCAGAGCTCCGGTTCAGATGTCGATTCGAGCGATATCAGCTGCTTAGATGGAAATATTTTTCGCCAAGAAGATGAAATAGACATAGAGGATGATGACGGGCAAATTAACAGTTGTTTGCAGACCAACGGCGGAATTCAGCCCTATCAATTTGAGCCGTACGGCTCCGATTCTGACAGTGACAACCACTCTGACAACGTGGAACTCGACGACTACAGGATTCGGAGAGGTCGTTTGTTGAATACAGATTGGTATGCAACTTGACTGGAAACCTTATTATCGTCATCTATAAGACCAAATGTCCATATATTTCAAACTGTATTGAATGTAGAACGATTCTGTGATGTAACGAACGAGCACACCTGTGTTGTTATTGTTGTTACTGACCGAGGCAGCCTTTTCGAAGGGATAAACTCCGGGATTCGGCAGTATGGACAGTAAACTGTTGATAACTCTACTGATATACATCCGACTTGAATTTTGTTTGTTTTCCCATAATCCCCATGAAATACCAATTTCAGAATTATATAGTTTGATAAAAAAACTTTGGACATTCATGGCGAAAAGTAAGCCGTGG